>JANHJO010006930.1:52501-64718 GCA_032468235.1 Pseudoxyrhopus heterurus | reverse complement strand
CCCTTCCCTTCCCTTCCCTTCCCTTCCCTTCCCTTCCCTCCTCTCCTCTCCTCTCCTCTCCTTACTTCCTTCCAAATTTTATCTCCTCCACCACTCTCCTTTCTACCAGTCTCTATATGGAAATGGCATTCTTTCCTTAAAACGAACTATTCTTTAAAACATCATAGAATTGGTCAGAAGGAAAGGAAAAGAAATGAATTCTAGAGTAGCAGTTTTGATGTGAAGAGGATACCTGCGCCCACATATAACACACACACACACACACACACACACACACGTAACTGAGGAGGTGTGGTGCAAAGTTTTTCCTTGTCATTCCTTAGGTCAGCCAAGAAAACATTTCCTGCCCTTGCCCGTCCATTGGAGTTTCTTCTGCTTGGCTGCCACCTATTTAGCTCCTTCTCCCAGACTGCTCTTCTGAGGATGTGTGAAGTTGGAGGAAAAGCTTCGGTCCACTTAGGGACCCAGAGATGTCAAATGAGGGGGGGGGGATAGTAGCTGCTGTAGAGACAGGCAACCAACAGGATGGTTGTTTCTGATTAGGCAAGAGCAACAGAAGGGGGTCTAGCGAGGTTGAGTCAAAATCTGCCAACGCCCTTGCCACTTATTGGAAGTGGCATCTGAAATTTTGGCTGCTAGATTGTCTTAGCAGGATTGCTATCCACCCTGCTGGTATCGAAATGCAAAGAAAGGAAGAAAAGGCCTGGTCTTTGATCGATAGCTTTTTCCTTTCAGAATCTCCATCTTTCCCTCCAGGATATAGCAGAGCCTGATGAATCAACACGCTTTATTTGTAACTATCCACTCTGCTTCTGTTATTCCTTTTCTAGTTTCAGATTTGCTGTAATCTCCAGCCGGTTTAGACAGGGGGGTGGCTCAAAACCTTTTCTTTCAAACTAACTTTTAAGAAAGGGAATCAAAAGCTACTACTTTTACATATAGTTTCATTATAATCTGTTGTGTTACAGATCACTCCAGAATTCCTGTTATGGTACTATTTTAAATGCATACATCAGGCATCATATTCAGACTTAATATGGGCCAGTGGGTGCGTTTCCCCCCCCCAAAAAAAACCTATTAAGCCTTCAAGTACAATATACAGTATTTGTAAAAGTGCGTCACAGAATCTTTCTAATAACGATTCTTGTTATTCTAGTGTTCATAGAGGCACGTATACTTAGGGTAGCCCCTAGCAAGTCTCCAACCTGTTCTGAATTTGTTCATTTATTTTAATAGATGTTCCTATAAACAGAAAGCATTTGAGCCTTGATTCATCATGGTTTGGTTACAGTTTGATTTGGTTAATTTAATCTTATCTGTGGTTTTCATTAATTTGTGGGTTTTTAACAGGATGTTCTTTTTTCCCTTACGTATCTTTTCTTACTCTTGTGGTAGTTTTGGCACTCAACATCAAGCCCTCTTGCACTGGGTGCTTCAGCACCATCATCAAGGATGGGTCAATGTTGGTACCCCCATTTCAGTGTGGTTTTGGTTTCTACTTGCTGTTTCATAGCAATCAGGTTTTTATAGGGTAGGGTTGCTAGCCCTATGCCTAACTCTCCTCCTTTATCCGGACTTGGGACCAACAACAGCAGCTGCTGAACTACTCAATCCATCCAGTGCCCAGCACAGGTGGAGTTATCTTCTCCTATTGAGAGTCCTTAGGGATTCAGTAGTCTATAAATGTACATTATCATCTTCATATTCTATCATGTGTTTTAGTAGATAATTTACTCAGAAATAGTTACATGGAATTTTTTGGGAAATTAATATCAATGTGGTTATTTCATTTCATTTTGTGTTATCTGAAATTTGCCTTCTGCTTCCTGTCTCCCTTCTCTTGCATTTTTATTCAAATGAGCCACACTGAGTTCAGTAAGGGTTATTTCCAGATGGATGGTCAATTTTAGATTGAAATTAGAAAAGTCAATTCCTTTATGATCTCTTTAGAAAAACTAGATTAGCTAAGATTAAGCATTCATGGAAGAGTTCTCCAACAAATTGTGTTTTATATGAGTGAAAAGTATGAATAGATTTCAGTGGGTAATAGAACTTTTGATCGGTGTATGATCCAAAACGTTCTGTTCATGAGTGTTGGGATAGCAAATCTTCACACAACTGTTCCTCAATTTGGCAGTCTCTTCAGCGTGACTCATTGTTAAGATCTTCCTAGGTTCCACATTTTGTGTTTCTCATGCCTGTGTGACAACGTGTCACTTTTAACTACTTTGGAAATTTTGTTGAAAGGTAGTAGATAAAATATTTATAAAAATACAATAAAATATTTTTGAAGCTATGTGAGGTATGTGGAAGTTCTCACATTGTCCCTGTATAAATCAGACTTATTTATGAAACATATAGATGTCATCAGTGTCAAAAAGGCGAATTTTACATTTGAGACACCAACGAAGTTAGATTTTGCCTAACTGGTACTTTATCCCATTCCACTTTTTGCTAAAAGCTGGAGAGTCACCTGAGTTATAATTTCACTAGGTTTACTATGGAAGTTTCATTTTTATTTTCCCCGTAATTCACATCTCAAAAATGAGGAGTATAGTTGCAGAACATAATGCTTCTTCTAAACATAGGCAATGCCACAAAGGAAAGCATTAGATATAAAAACATCAACCTTGCCTGTCTTGCCCAATACATTTGCTCTTAGTTGGAAAAATCCAATACTTCCATTTAATTCCCAATCAGGCCGTTGACTGGGATTCTTAAATTTAAGAGATTATAAGCAAGTTGCTATTGACCCTTTGTACTAATACTCTTCTAGGATATATTCTACTTTGAGTTTAATCAATAAAGAGAACTTTTCTCTAAGCACTGTTACTTACAAAGGAGCCAAATGGACTTATAGACAACTCTTGGTACTGTTTTATGAATATGAGTGTATCTGAACAAACAGGATAGAAAGGTGATCCTAGACAGCGATAGCAATAGCACTTAGACTTATATACCACTTCACAGTGCTTTACAGCCCTCTCTAAGTGGTTTACAGAGTCAGAATATTGCCCCCAACAATCTGGGTCCTCATTTTACTGGCCTCAGAAGAATGGAAGGCTTATTATTTTCATGGTCTGCATTTTTGATTGGAGTATTCTAAAGCAATAACTCCCAACTTGTATTGCAGGAACTGGAGGTAATTCATGAAAATAATGCAAGTGGCCCCTGGAATGATGCACAATGAAATTTTATGAAAAAATAAATAAATGGCCCAAATGTCAGAAAATTATCAAATCTTTTGAGAGGTTGAAGCATTTTGCAAAATTTCAGGTAGGAAAGCTGAAATTTTAAGATTTGGCAATCTCATGATATTTCAGCCTTCAAAAAATAATATGGGGTCTATGGGCACTGCTGAGGTGGGTCATTGTGCTATGGTGCCTGTAGGCATTATATTGCAGATTCTTTGGGTTATGCAATTGTCTTCAAATAATAATGGAAGCAATGGAAACATTTAAGAATCACTGTTACGGAGTCCATAACTTTAAGACAGTGCAGACCTCTTTCCACTTTCTTTTTTCTATTATCTGAATGTGATTACCTTATTTCAAAAGTTTCTTTGGAACTCTGCTATTTGATATATTTATCTGAGCCACTGGACTGTTTATCTAAACTTCTCAAAACATTTCTCAGGTTGCTTTCTGATATCTGGTATCTCTGGACACTACTACATTTCTTAGGGATGTCTCCCATAAGTTTAGTAACTGTTGCTCAAAGCATAGCCGTAGCACTCCTTGCTCCATTTTTGACACATAACAACAGTATGAGTTAAGTTAGGCTGAGAGAGGATGACTATTGAAACTCACCAAGTGAATTTGTGTAGCTGAGGTGAACTAAACCACAGTCCTAATCCTTACCCATGACACTACAATGATTCTCTTTAGCTGCTTCTGTAGAAGGAATTTCTATTACATAATTATTCTATATAAAATTGTTCTCCCTAAAAGAGATTAGGAAGGCAGGGCATTAGTGTTCTTGAAACATTATGTATAAAACAGATGAAGCTGAAGTTGAAATATATTTATATGTGCATGATATAAATATTTTCTCTGAAAAAGAAGTGTTCTTATTTTCTGTTGAGGCATTGACCAGCAGATTCTTAAATCATATACTTCTTTAAACTGGGTGTAGGAAAAGTTTTTTAAAAACTCAGCAGGCAAAAGAAACACAGGAAATTATATTGCAGCCCATTTCTTAAAAGTGCAGTAACAAACATCACATCTGCCTTTTTTCAATTCTGAAGTGTATCTGTTTTCTTGACATCAACAGTGTTATCAGTGCAGAGTAGGTAGTTACTAAATACTTGACTCTTGGTGAAGCTCAGCCTTTACAGTTGACTCATATAATAGTCTTTATACTTGTTAGGTAATCATGTAAGCTCATCTTTCCCAGAGCATTGCTTGCCACAATGGACACATGTAGCAGTTCCTCCTGAGTCTTGGTTAAGAGTGGGAAAAATGAGTCTCGCATCTCATTTCTAAGGATTCTGCTGGAGTCTCGGATGTACTCATAGCAGCGGCCAAATCTCTTCTTGAATGCCTTGTTTTTTTCCCTAGATGAGTTCTATTTGGGATAAACACTCCTATGAATAGGATTCACGATTTATATCTTTGGAGTTTATGATCTCTGGATGCCCTGACTGGACTGCATCTTTTTTTGTCTTCCAAGTGCTTGTTATCATCTTGATTATGGCCTCCACTTAGTTCTTACCCAGTTTCACATTACTTTAGTGATGATATGTGTCCCATGTAGCTCACTTCATTGATGGTAGCAATAGCACTTAGACTTATGTACTGCTTCGCAGTGCTTTACAGCCCTCTCTTTTTTAATGATAAACTGTATTTTGTCTTTGTTGAAACACCCATTGCCAGGGGATTCTCCATCACCTTCTTTAGAAGGTCATCATGCTCTGCTTTGTAGAAGCAGCAGTTATCAGATCATCATGTGCAATTTTTTGATATTTTCAAAACATTCCTGGTTATTTTCTTAGAGTATTTCACTGTGTTGATTTGATGATAAAAGATAATGTAATTAAACTATGCTGCCTCAATGGAGAGTTCAGTGTGCATAGCTACATTCATGTTGCATCTAGGGATATTTATTAATAATAACCTTTCTCATCTGAGATGGTGAAGATATGGTAGGGTGGTTTTTATTTTTGGCTCCTTTGATATTCTTTTCTGCTGGTTTGAGGAATTGTTTTCCTTTGAATGCCTTGTTGAAATCTTTTGGGGCTAGACAACCCAAGAGTTGCATACCGTTTACCCATGTTAGATGCCTTGTCATTCCATGCACTTCTATATTTTTTCCATGACCCTTTAAGCTACCAACGATAGCAAAAGGAATTTTCCTGTATACAACTCTGTATTACATCTGTGTTTGTAATATTTTCCTGGGAAACAACCCAGTCTTAATACACCTGAATTAAATCCCTTGTGTATTCTGGCGTTGGGGTGTATTCTGGCTTTGGGGTGTATTCTGGCGGTATGTATCATGTGTATGAGATTTATGGCAGTATGAATCATGCTGATTAAGTAGCAGTGGCTGATTGTCAATGATTATGAGGAACCTGAGTTCAATGTCTTTTAACTTCACATGAGATATGGCAAAGGCAGATAGTAGTGTTTTCATAGCCCACCCTTAGTTGTTCAGCAGCCCCCTGTAGCATGGTGTTTGCCTTGGAATCAGTGAAAATTTGAAACTGATCTCCAATTTTGTCTGTATACTATACCTCACTTCACCGTAAACAGTCTTGAGAGTTTATGTTGTCATTGAACATGACCTGAGTCTGGTTCAGGTTAAGAACTTTATACTTGCAGACTTGGGTGAAATGATTTGAACCTTTACACTTCTAACATAAAACATTATAAGCATGTTCTAGGTTGATGCATTGGTTCACATTGGTGATTTGACTTGTTAGCAGAACATCCTATTCATGTGATTGGTCGTCTTAGCAGGAGGATTCACTTTAGAGATCTCTTGACATTCCTTTTAGCTGAGTCCAAATTAATGGCATAGGTTCTGCAAATATCTGTGAATTTGGGACAATGGTATCCTCAGGTCAGAAGAGAGGGTGTCAAACAGGTCAGTCTAATTAAAACAGCGTTGCTCAATTGTGATGTGAGCACGTCTCTTTTGTGCATAAACTGGAGAATGTATGTCCAAAATGGGCAGAATTTGCAGTTGATAGTGTGACACTTTTATCATTTTGACAAAAGTAGCAGGAGCCTGAGGATGTGCATGTCCAAGGACAAGCATAGTGATATCAAATGCAAGAAAAACCAATAATTTAGATGTTGGTTTGGCCAGAGAGCTGATTAGTGGAATCCCATAATAAAATTTTATAGGAAGGAGGCTCAGCCATTTTTTCTAGTTGAATTTGTATCTTTACTGTACTATCAAGCTATCTTATGGCTGTTTAGCAAAATCTGGGCTTTGTTGAATGATGCATACATTAAGATTCTGGATATTTCTAATGAATCATCCAAACATCTTGTCTACAGGCAATAAGAACAGTGCGAAAGGACTGAATGCTAAGGTTTGTGGTTTCTAATTTTGTTTGCACTTTGCCAAAAGTAAGTAAAGCTGCTTCAGGTTGAACACATGTCTTGGTACCTTCATGACAGGACCAGGTAGGTTCTTTGGCAGCAGTACAAAAGTGTTTGCCTTTGGTTATTTTACAACTGATGTAAAATAATAAAATGTAAAACTGAGGTAAGCTTCTCAGCCCAGACAGAATTGGTCAGGTTTTATTACACTAGCACAAACATTTGTAATAAACATTGAAATCAACATTTCAGGGTGCTTGTTTTTTTTTAAATGAAAAGAGCATTTTTATCTGTTGCTCCTCATTAAACAAAGAGGAAATAAACCATACAAAATATCCCCAGTAAGCACAGAAAGGATGCAGGTTGGAGAATTCTGCTTTTATTGAAATAGTGCCAAAGTTTAAGTTATGGATGTTTTTGATGTAATATTATGGAAATCATAAAAGAAACATATGGTTTTACATCCAATTGTCTGTATCGATGGACCTGTCATGGCCCAAACAATCAACAGCAGCATGAAATTGCAGCTGCACCTTCTGTGGACTGCATTAGTCTCCTTTTTCCACTTTTCTCAATTCCCAGAAGAAAAATGGTCCACATTTATCTGCCTTTTCTTGTTATGTTTGACTTAAAGCAGGCCTTTCCAGGTTGTGACCTGTGAAGCTAAGGATATTGCATTTAGACTTGGTTTGCTTCTTTTTCCTACCTATTCGAGTTAAATGGTAAAAGCAGGAGGTTATCAAGAACGAAAAGCTAGTAACAAGGATGGCTTTTTTTGCCCTGAACTTGAAAACCATTAATATTTTCTAGGAAGTGAAACGGAAGCATGCTTCCAAGCCTATATGACAATTAGTAGCTCCCACTCAGGATATATACTCTTTCTCAGAATCAGTGTCAGTGGCTGAAGGACTTAATGAGAAGGATGCTACTGCAGTCATGTCCTGCTTGTAGGTTTCCCTCTGTCACTGGTTGGCCTTTATGGGAAAGAAAATAATGGAATAAATATGCCTTGCCTGGCTTTTTTATGTTTTTACAGCTAATTAAATGGAAAATGTTATTGTTTCTTTTCTTTTCCAATTGTTACGTATTGTGCTACAAAGACATTTAGATGTCCCTGAACCCTAATTTAGACATGGTCCTCTTAACAGTTTTTAGAGGACACGTTCTCATGCTGCAGCCTTTTTCTCCTCTCAGTCTCCACTCTTAATTCTTAGCTGCCTGTATCTAATTTTAAAACACTGTTTTCTGTCTTTCCCAATACAATTCTGGGTGTGTCTACAATCTTCAAAATCTTGGCCACCTACAATTCCTGTTGAAAGGCTAAAGTGAGTGTGGACATGCCTCTTCCATTCTGGCTACTATCCCCTACATCCATGATCTTTTTGCTTTGGATCGCAGGATACAACATCACCTACTCATTTAAGGTGCAACGTTCCATTCAGGTATTATGCAGGCTTCATCTATACAGGTAGTCCTTGACTTACATTTAGTGACCGTTCAAAGTTACAACGGCACTGAGAAAAGTGACTTGTGTCTGTTTTTCACAGTTACATTCTTTACAGCATCCCATAATCATGTGGTCAAAATTCAGATGCTTGGCAACTGGTTCATATTTATGACCGTCGCTGTGTCCCAAAGTCATGTGATCCCCTTTTGCGACCTTCTGACAAGCCAAGTCAATCGGGAAACCAGATTCACTTAACAACCAGGTTACTTAACAACTGCAGTGATTCACTTAACAACTGTGACAAGAAAATTCATTTAACAAATGTCTCACTTAACTACAGAAATTTTGGGCTCAATTGTGGTCATAATTTGAGGACTACCTGTACAGAAGAATAAACCCACTTTCGAGCACTGAAACATGAACAGATTTCTTTAGGATTAGTGGATTTAGAAATACTCCATCTATCTCTTCCTCCAACATTATTGCTGAAATTTCTTTACATCTTTCTTTTTAATTGCCAGAGTAAAATAACTTTAGTTGCTGGGGAAAAGTTATGTTTGACAGAATCTTCTCAGAGAGTTAATTGCTATACCATGAAATTGTATCGCTAGATCTTTTATTTATTTTTTCTTAATACCGTTGGAAGCACTAGCAGAGGTAGGGGCAAATATCTTAGCAAAACATATGAAAACAACTTAAACAAATCATGGGTATGAAATGTTTTGTTTGGGAGCCATTTCAATGATATGTGACTTCCTGAACATTTAAACCCAAGACTTTCTGCAAGGTAACACCCACCCACTCAAGTATCAGTTCAACTAGATGTCCTGTCTGGAAACCAAAAGAAGCACTCAAGAGTGCTTTTCATTCAAATTTAGAAGACTGGTAAGCAGTTCCTATTTGGATAGATATAGATTCTAGAGAAGAAATGGGACGGAAAACAACGTTCCTGCAGACCGGCAATAAACTCAAAGTATGATAAGCGAGGAGCTGCTGGACTAGTCTAAGGAAAATAAAATTTGTATAAAGATTTGATTTTTCTTACAGAGTTGTCAAAATCTGGAATATCTTACCTGATTCACTTGTCTCAGTACTAACTTCCCCAGTTTTAATTTTAACTTAACCTCTGTTGACCTTACCCCATATTTAAGAGGTCCCTAAGGAAGCGTGCATAATTGCACTAACATGCCTATTGTCTCTGTCACATTTTAATACTTTACCTAATATTTAAAAATACTAATATTTTTCTCCTTTGAATTTGTCATTTTTGTTTGACGAGTAAACAAATAAAATAAAAAAACAGCCTTCCTAATTAGCAAGACAGGAAGAAAGTTGGGAGGGAGGGGTGTTTAAGATTGTATGAGGAGGACCTGACTTGTGATGGAAGCTATCACTTTCACAAGAAGTCATCCGAGTGGACAATGTACATAACAGACAACATGGTTGTATGTAGTTCAGCCTCAGTTAGATATGACTGACCTCCAGTTCTGTCTTCTAGGTCAACGGCATAGATATCAGAAACGTGCCTCACAGCTATGCCTTGTTTGTCCTGAGGCAACCTTGTCAGGTTCTCCGTCTCACTGTGCTCAGAGAGCAAAGGTACCAGTGTGGGAATTCTGGACTTTTTCCTGATGTTCCCTGCCACAGGGATGAGAATTTGCACATTATTCTGAACAAAAGCAACCCAGAGCAACAGCTGGGCATCAAGTTGATCCGTAAGGCTAACGAAGATGGAGTCTTTGTGTTCAACCTGCTGGAAGGAGGCCTTGCAGCCCGTGGTGGGGAACTTCGAGAGAACGATAAGGTTTTAGCCATTAACGGGCACGACTTACAGCACGGAAGTCCAGAAAGCGCAGCCCAATTAATACAGGTAGGTTGAAAGAGCTTCCTCAGAACAGCTCTGAGAAATGGGGTTAACATTTGTTTGAGACAAAGAATGCAAACCACCAAATCTGCAGAGAAAAGGAGAAAAAATCTGCCATGTTTATATTGTTGCCACAACTTTATATTTATGCATTCAGACAGCATTTTCTTAAATTGATTTAAAATCAATTGGGTATGAGTGCAACCGTTTTGTGAATGTGTCTGAAAATTGGAAATTTGGTTATGCAGCCAGTTAACTAGTGGGGGGCTTCTCTCTGTGTCCCAATATGCAGGCTAGCAAGAAGCAAGTTCATTTTAGCATTTCCAGGCAAACCAGGCGACAGACCCCGGATATCTTGCAGGAAACTGGCTGGGATTGCCACGGTAGTCATCTGCCCTTCCTTGCTGACAAGGTGAGCCATGCACCATTCCCCCTCCTCCTCCTCCTCCTCCTCCTCCTCCTCATGGTTCGTATCATGAAAGAGTAATAAAATGGGTTCTTATGAGGACTGACTAACATATTAATGTCTCTAATTATCACCTCTGGAAACCATTGTCCGAAACAAACGCATTTTAGGTTTGCGGTTGTTTATATACCTTGAGGAAGCACTGTTGATTTCTGAATGAGGAGAAGGAAGAGCACAGCAGATGAGAAAGCAGGGCTGGAGAAAAAGGAAAATCATAGCAAATTGTTCTGTATGTGTGTGTGTATCCTGCAGGGCTCCGTGCCTTCCAGCAAATCACAATCCACGTTAATGATTTTAAAAGTAAGAAGCTTACCTTATTTTCCTTCATCTGTAACAAAATATGAAGGAAAGACTTCATGGTGGCTTTAGAAATTCCTGCAATCTGGCAGAAGATTAACAGAACTATAATACTAAATTTACTAATTTAAACTTAATTTAAGTTAAATGATAATCAAGAGAGGTATGTTAGGTTGGAGGGTCAATGGTCTACCCATTTCCCCCCATTTTTACAGCATTTAAAGGATGCCCTGTATCAACAGAAGCATGAAAAACTCAAATTCTTTAGTGTCCCTGTTACAGTCCTTATTTTGGGGTTCTATGTAAATTATAATTCTAGTTAAGACAGCAGAGTTGGATCTTATACTACAGTTCCCAGTGCTAAATTCATTCTGGTATTTTAAGTGTGACAAATTGGGATGCGATTGCAGTAGTAATCCAACTTGTATAAGGTTTCCTTGTTTGGTCTTCCCATTTTTCCTTTCAACAACAGAACATTGACACCTGCTATTATCTTTTCTTAACATCAAATCACTTTAAAACAAGATGTGGCATTACATCTCTTAGACAAACTTTAACTCTAAGTTTAGAGTTAGACTCTCTCTCTCTCTCTCTCTCTCTCTCTCTCTCTCTCTCTCTCTCTCTCTCTCTCTCCATCCATCCATCTTGCTCATGGTTAAATATTTGTCAGAACCACTTAATAACTTAAAAAAATAAAGCCCAATCCACATATTAAAAAGCTGCAGAAAATTCCATCAACTCAGATTTTAAATATTCAGTATACCAGAGGCCTGGGCAAATGAAATGATCTTTGCTGATGCTGCAATGACATCAGAGATCAAATATTTTTAGTGCTTTATTTCAAGCTGCACTCTGCTTGGGACAGAGATACAATAGGATATTGTACCATAACAGGTTGATGTATCTATTGATTTTCTACTTTCGTACAGAAAGTAGCACCTGCAGGGGCCAAGACAAAAAAAAATTAAGATGGCAGCCACACCCATATATTCAAAGCCCCATTCCATTTGTGTGTGTGTGTTGCATGAAAATGGGGCAGGGCTTCACACAGCTATGGGTGCCATATTAACTTTTCTGATCTGCCTCACCACACCTGTGGCAACAAGTTTGCTTCTTCCTTTTAAAAAACGAACTCTTTAAAGACAATATACGCAAGTACAAGGCAGAATACAGATGAATAAACCAGGGAGTGAAACATGTCATGGAAGTTTTAGCTTTTTAGCATGTCTTGCATACAAATTTTGCATACTGTAGAGATAATGCCTAAAAACATAAAAGTATTAGAGAACCGCTAAACAAATTGATGAATGAAGCTAAAAGTGACTTCTAAAGTTGCCTCAAAATTTTTACACAGCTCTCTGCTATCTTCTGATTCCTGCTGGAATCATTTAAGTGAATCTCTTCATGCATGAATTGTTTCCTTTACACTATTGCAAGAACAAAATCTCTGTGCTGTCATTTTAAAATTGCTTGAATGTATGTTCCTTTGAAGAGGCTTATTTCACAGTTGTTATGTAATAATAATAATAATAATAGCATTAGATTTATATACCGCTTATCAGTGCTTTTTTCAGCTCTCTCTAAGCGGTTTA
>JANHJO010006930.1:15501-25645 GCA_032468235.1 Pseudoxyrhopus heterurus | reverse complement strand
TCCATTCCCCACCATCCAGTCAGAGGTGAAGAAGCTTCTTGGATGAGAAGCAAAACAAAATGTCATCAAAGAAAAAATTGAAAGTCCAGTTGCCTCTTGAAAAAGCACCTTTGGGACAACCATGACCTGGATGACTGAGAATCTCCATAGACTGTGTAGAAATTGTATTGCAAAAATAAAGGTTAGTCACTGATATCAATTCTAATGCCTTGTCATTGGAATCTGTAGAATCCTAGCATGGTTAGATCTAAAGCTGGTTTCTTGGTCTGTTGTTTTGTTGTTTTAAAACCAGAAGTGCCTATACTTTGTTTTTAATTCATGTTCTTTCAGCTAGGAATATGATGATGCCAATTGAATAATTGGACTGAAGAATTGAAATAAAGGAATTCCTTTTTCTTGGTAAAGGAATTCAGGAGAGCCAATTTGGTGGAATGATTAAAACCATGAAGCTAGAAAGTGGGAAACTGGGAATTCTAGTTCCGCATTAGCCATGAAGTCAGCTGGATGCCAAGAGAAAAGGAGAGATGAGAGTGGGTAAAACCATTACTGGTGTAGTGGTAATGAAGCAGTTTCTTCTCCTTATCCTGTATCTTCAAAAAAGTTGGACAGGACTTTCTCGGCTGCAAAAATCTAGGTATTAACCAAATGGCAGAATAATTTTTGTTTTTTCATCTCTATTGCCATACAGTGGGCATCCAGATATTTATATCTTAATCAGGGAATGGAATTCAGCACCAGATCTCTCCTGCCGTTGGGAGGGCTTACCTGTGCATCCAAAAGCAAGGCACTCTGGGTGATTTAAGGATATTCATGAAAGATAGTTCTGATGGATTAAGACACATAGATTTGATTACCAAGAAAGCAAGAAAAGATAAAAGCAACTTGTTTGGATCAGAATTCAGATCACCTTTCTCCATCTGGATACCCCATAAACCCCAGTTAATTGGCACAATAACTTTGAATATATCTGGAAAGTGCCAGAGCTTGGAGAAAGTCTGGAACAGAAGCTATTTCTTTGGACCACCTCCTCCTGTCTTAATCAGTGGCAGTGGGAATTTTCAAGTTCATATTTATTAAGGAATTACAAAATACATTGCTAATCAGAAGACAGACTTTAATAGCTACATTTCTAGGGAACAGAGCAATACAAATGAGCCAAGGGTATGCTGAATGCTTGAGCGATATTATTGATTCAGCCTAAGACTGTATCTCTGCAGTAAACTTTTGATTGAGAGTTGGATTGGCAGAATAGAAAGGGGCGTTCACTCCAGCCACAGCTTCAGTCGGAATGAGAATGAACTGTTCTATCTTTATAGTTAAATAATTCATACCTTCTTTAGTGGATGGTACCTTTATGCCATGAATAGAAATACTAGATATGGGTGGACAGAGTTTTGCCATTTGCTATCTTTTAAATTGCTTTGATATTAGGAAACTGCTAGACTGTTTATGCAGTAAGATACACTGAGTCATGGAAGCTAAGAACAAAGCAAAAAGATTATTTCATTAAAAAAAAGACAAATAATCCTCCTTACTCATCTTCTAAAGGCTGGAAAGAGTTCATTATTGAATCGAGGTTCTTCAGCATTTTTGTGAACTTTCCCAGCTAAGGAAGTATTAAGTCTTTTGTATTTGTATTCTGTCTAAAAGTCATCTACATATTACTGCACCCTCCCAACTACCAGTTCTCTTGGTACAATTATCCTAGAGATTTGAAGCTGAGAGAATGTTATGATTGAGCACTTCTATACTTATCTAACATTTCCTGACTCTGGTAAGGCAGTATGTGTAAGATGAACAATGTAATTGGTTCTTTTTCTTCCTGTGCTGATTCACATGTTTGACATAGTTCAATTATTCAGTCACTAAACTGGATGATGAAGTCATATCTTCATTTCCTTTTCAGCTATCAGAGTATACTTTTCATAGGGAGAGGTCTATCCCTAAAAATGAGGCAGAAATAATAAAAATGTAAGACTTTAGTAACATAGCTTACAGTACAGTAGTAAACATTTGATAAAATATTAAGGAAAAGAAGAAAGAAGCACATGCAAAGATGTGGGTTTATTCAATTTTTAAAATTTTATTTTCTAGATTTCAGCTGTAAAGTAATACATTGTATCTGTACTCATCCAGTTTATATTCCATGGCTTATAGAAAGACAATAACTTTCATCTGAGATACAGCTAAGGTAAATGCTCCTTTCCTATTCAGTTAGGATGACAGCTTTAGTAGCATTTTTTTTCCTCCAGGGAAGCAAGAACCTCCATTCCTAAAGATGCAGCCACCCAATCAATAACAGTGTGTGGGAATGGCCTTGGGAGACAAGAGGAAGAGCTACAGCCTAGACAACTGTCTGATAAACAAAATCTGAGATGGAAAGAGGGATGGGGTAGATAAAATGTCTCAGAAGGGACCCTCCCTGGTTTTGGGAGAGTAAACTCAAGGAAGGGGGAGGGGTACTTTCAGACTTCGTTCTAATTACTGTCACTGTAACCTTATAGGAAAGGTAGTGTTCACCAGAGCATGCTTGATGCTTCTTGTCTGGAGTATCTCAAAGGACTGACATCGGTTTCGCAAGTCTGAAAGTACCCCCCCCCTTGTCTTTGTTCTCCCTAAAACTAAGGAGGGTCTCTTCTGAGATGATTTCTCCAACACATTCCTTCTTTGGACTCAGATTTTGTTTATCACACCATTGTCTGGGCTTCCTCCTGGTCATTCCCACATACAGTTACATAATCTGTCATTCTGTCTTGCAATACTGCATTCATTTCTAGCTGGGGTGATGCTTAAAATCAAGAGGGAGCAGTTGGGGATGTGTTTGTCTTCCCCTTTCTTCCTGACACCACACTAAAAGGTACAGAACAAAATGGTTAAGCCTACATTTTAAAGGTAGCCAGAGCCATTAATTGCATCATAGCTATTCCCCAACAATAGATAACTTTAGCCTAAGCAACTAGAGCAGAGGTCCCCAAACTTGGCAACTTTGCTGGCTGGAGAATTCTGGGAGTTGAAGTCCACAAGTCTTAAAGTTGCCAAGTTTGGAGACCTCTGAACTAGAGGGACAGGCCATCTTCATTTTGTCATGGATAGAAAGACTTAGCTTCTCTTCCTACTGTGTAAGAAGATGTACAGCACTCCCTGTTTCTCTAATGGCAAGCAACTTACGCTTAAGAGCCAAGCATTGAGAGAATGAAAGGGAAAAAAAAACATATTTTTCACAAGGTGGAAAATGTCTTCTTGTATTTTTGGCCTATGGCTGGGCCTTCTTCCTTGGCTGATGCCTTTCCTTCACTATTCATATTGTGCCGGCCTTCCTGAACCCATGCCAACATCTAATAACCGTTTTGCCTATTCCAGGAAGAAATGTTACCAGGAAAGATGAGTGTATTTCTTTGAGTGAAGAGAAGAACCACTCTCAGGTAGCAAATAGGAGTTTTTGCATAAAGATTTTGCATAGATTTTCCACACATAGTGCTTGTAAAGCTTTGCTATGATCAAAACAAAGTATTATTCAAAATCCTGAAAGGGAAAGACTGAAAGAAGGAGAGAGGTTGACACTTAGCTGTACGATGTGAAATTGCAGTTTTTCCAAATTAGTTGAGCATCCCTAGCCTTCCAAATGACACATAGATATATACATATAAATTTTTAGCCAGCTTCAGGAATGGATATTTTGGGGCTTATAACGGTAGTATACCAGTGTTGGAACTCGAGATCCCAACAGCTTCCAAGAGCAAACTAAGAATTTCGAATCATCAGCTGGCATAAAATCCAAAAACAAAACTGGTCTCTTTCCCCTCACACTGCTTTGGTAATCTGAAAGCCCTTCTTCCTGACCTCCTTACACAAATATAAGTAGTTTTTTAAAAGGACTATTTCCCTTGCACGGGTTTAACCGTGAATAAAATTACAGAAAGGTACATTAGTCGTGCTTTTGTCATTATTTTTATAGCAATTTTGGGACATGTTTGACAATTATACTCAATTTTAAAAAAGTTTCAGGGTTTTTTTAAAAAAGAAAAGAATAGAGAGAGGGAGGGAGGGAGGGAGGATGGAAATTGAAGCTTCCTCACTATTTTCTTGTATTGAAATTTAACTATCTATATTCAGGCTCCGGTATTTTGTTATACTGCATGTGTATGTTACATTATTAGTCAGATTTTTTTCCCTTCTGAACTGAGAGTGGATTGCAAGCAAGGATTTAAGCTCATCATTTACATCTTTGTCTTGCTGATTTGGAAGTGGGTTGGTTAGGGTAAAGCACATAAAATCATGCTTCTTTTACTTTTAATATTCTTAAAAACTACTGGCTATTCTCAGTCTATTACTTTAAATGGGATGCATTTATAAAAACCAGCAGCAGACTAACCCAATTTGTGCATGAATGCAACCCACTGGTGGTGCACAGCAAAGCCTCAAGGACTTTGTTGGTCCATGATAGATGCCATCATCTTTTTCGATCTCTCCTAGTAAAGCTATATTAAGTGCTTAAGCAGTTTCATTCCTACGAATTCTTTTACTTTGACTATTTATATATAGGCATTTCTTTATTTTGTGAGCTTAGGAAACTCCTTTCTTGATGGCTAATTTAAAAAGCTCCAATAATTCTGGACTCAAATTGAAGAAATTTAAATTACAGAAATTTAAAACCTGCTCTTCTCCTGCTGAAATCTATGATTTCCATATAGGAAATGTAGGTTTTATAATGATATTTTTTTTATCAAGTGAATAGACTTTTCCAAAACAACATAATTCAGTTGATGCTGGTTTCCCTCAGAAACTTAGTGTTTGCACCTCCTTGATCAGGTGTGTCAAACTCATGTCATGGTGGCATCACATGACATATCGGGACTTTTTCTCCCTTTGCTAAACCGGGCGTGGGCATGGCCAGCGCATGACGCAGTCAGCGCATGGGCCGGGAGTTTGACAGCCCTGTCCTTGATAATGTGTATTTGCACAGATAGCCTTTATTATACAATTTCCCCATTTCAGGCATCATATTTTATTTGCGTTGAGACATATACAGTGGTGTCACTGATATATCTAGACATATAGATACAACACTGATGATGTCATAATGCATGTGATGTCACTTACTTCCTCAGTTTTCCATTTCCCATGCTTTCTCACAGCTTCTTTTAATCCAATCTGTCTCAAGGCATCCAGTGATTTAGACCTCTTCCTCTGGCAAGTGCGCACAGTTGTGCAAATCATAAAGCAGCAATCTGACTGATAGAGAAGATGAGAAAATGCTGCTGTGATGTTGGCTGACATTTAGGACTGAACATGGTGAACTGACTGCTTAGTATCTTGATATAGCATCCTTGGATTTCATTCAGCAAAGCTGTTAAGTGTTACTAGTTGCAAAATGAGGATGTGAATCAGGATTTGCAGCATATGTATTTACTATTCTGCAGAGACGCCTGAGGTGCAAACACAATATACATATTCTCTCTCTCTCTCTCACACACACACACACACACACACACACCAGGTTTGCTACACTCATTAGAACTAAGAACCCAACCTACTGAGCACAAACCTACTTTGTGTGAGGCAAGATTTTAGAAGAACTGAAGGAGAAATGATTATGAATCCATTGTCAGGTGTTCACTGAACAATCATTTCCAAGGAAATTTTTCTGGTCATAGGAGAATCACATTGTTGGCCTCACTTTTTTAAAAACAGATCAAGAGAAGAAGCTATAAGATATGATAGTGAACATATTCCCTGCCTATAAAGAACAAAAGCCAAGCAGGGCTCCTTAACAATTATTTTGGTACGTTGCCATCTACAGCTTCTGTATTTGCTGCTTTTCAATTATTTTCATTCGTGTGGCATTCCTAGAATCAATCAACTTAATGTGACCAAAATATTTATTTACAATTTTTTAATAAATTGAACCCATCAAACATACAATGTTTACTTAGGCATGAATCAGAATGATTACATTCAGAGCCAAATTTGATCTTTCTACTGAGAAATTCTCAGCAACTTGGGTGCGGTGCCCAAGGTTGATGGCCTATAAGTCAGTCCACCTGTCAAATATTTACTCTGCAAATATATAATAAGTTCTGGTTGAGGAACTGTTTTCTGGAAGGCATTTTTAAAATAGAGAAATCAGGCTTGGCGATAATGATTAAAATGGTAATCTCTTATCTGATATGAATGATTAGATTTTGATTTTGATTTTTTGTCTTTTATGGCCACCTTTCACAATAAGACTGAAGAAATTGCATGCTGTGGTTTAAGTTCGACGGTATCTCTAATGCATTTTTTTAAGACCAGCTATTCAAAAACATTTTGTTAGGAATCCCCAAGCAGACAACTATATTTGTGCTTTGTAAGACCATGATCTGCATCAATTTGGAGGCCCAGTCCAAAATTGGTGCCAATTAGGTGCCAATTTTGCTGAAGAACCATGATTCTTGATTATCACCGGATGGGTGATTGTGTGGAATTCTATGTGTAATTACTTAAATTCTGCAGGAATATGGAAAGTTTCTACACTTGATTAATTAAATGTTATGTCTTTTTTTTTGGATAGTATTATTGGATCATTTTTGAAGATCATTTATTTACTGTATTCTATTTCATTTATATTGTTTCCAATGCCTAGAACATCCGGAAGCTTTGTCTAGAATCGTAGGGCTGGAAGGCATCTTGGAGTTCTTCAAGTCCAACTCCCTGACCAAGGCAGGAGCCCTATGCCATTCTGGTCAAATGGTTGTCCAGGCTATTTTTGAAAACCTTCAGTGATAGAGCACCTACAGCCCAGGAAGCAAGCTAGTCCATTGATTAATTGCTCTCACTGTCAGAAAATTTCTCTTTACTTCTAGGCTTAGTTTTTAATTTAAAAAAAATTAAGTTTTTAGATTTAGTATTTAAAAACCAATTAAGATATAGTAATATAACACTCCCAACATTAAAAAAACCTAATGTAAATGTCTTTAAAATGAGAAACATAGAGATACACTCACAAAGCATGGGGGAATAGCATAATCCAGCCCTAATTCTTAGGATGTTAGACGCTAATAGCAAAGCCTTAGATTCTGGTTTGTAGTTTCAGAAAGACAGCAGGGCAATTGTTTCAGCACCAGGTTCCTAAGTACAGGTAGTGCTCAACTTATAACCATTCGTTTAGTGACTATTTGAAGTTACGACAGTACTGAAAAAAGTGACTTATAACCATTTTTCACTCTTACAATTTTAAATTTCAATTTTCACACAAATTGAAATACTTGATAAGTGGCATGTATTTATGATGGTTGCAGTGTCCCAGGGCCATGTGATCACCTTTTGCAACCTTCTGATGAGCAAAGTCAATGGGGAAGCCAGATTCACTTAACAACTGTGTTACTAATTTAATACCTGCAGTGATTCACTTAACCACTGTGGTAAGAAAGGTCATACAATGGGGCAAAACTGTCTTAACCACCGTCTTGCTTAGCAGTGGAACTTTTGGGCTCAGTTGTGGCCATAAGTTGAGGACTACCTGTAATAATCTAGCACATTTAATTCAGAAATCTGACCATGGTATTCTGTCTCTGATTACCATCTGCTTTTAAACGTTTAGAGTTAAATCAGAACAGGTTATCTGATTAATATTTATTCACTGGTTTGGAGTTCTACTTATGGCACTGTTCCTAAGAATTGCTGATAAAGCAGTATAAATAACAGTTCAATATTTTTAAACACTTGGAACTAGGGCACTAAATATCTGGGAGCAGGGAAGCTAGAAATCACTACTTAATAAAATAAAAGTCTTGAATTTCATATGGACGCACATCTGGTTTTATTGAATGGCTGAGCAGAATTTAGTGCTTAGTGCATTATGACCAGATAAAGAAAAATTACCATCCAACTCCCTACAGTGTAAGGTGAAATATGAAACTTTTGACTAATTTATTATCTCACAGCCCAATTTCCTACTTGCAGAAGGTTTATTGTCTAACCACATATCATTCCAAATCTGCTTAATATGTCAGTTACAGCAGAAATAACAGACTTGAATTTTGGAACTAAAGTACTATTTTTGGAAACAGAATTAAGCAAGTCTTTCAAGACTGCCTCTTTTCTTATAAACCAAGAAACTTATGAAATCTCTCAGTTAAAAAGAAGCATTGCTGTCAGTTTTTTCCCTTCTTAGAAATCTGATAGAATATAAATAACTCCTTCACTGCACAGACTCAACCAGTCTCCTTAAAGAAATTTTCCTAGAGTCTCACATAATGTATGTTTATTTTCATTTAAGCACCTCAGTGGCCCAGGTTTTTTTCCCTTTTCTTTCTTTTTTTCCTTCACGGTTGCATTTGTTTCATTCATTCAGTTGAATGAGTATTGGAAAGAACTTATGTAAAAGGGCCCATCTGTCAGTAGGAGACAGTTGCAACCAGCCCCAAAGAAACATTTATTTCAATCTGTACTTAAATCCCTACAATAAGCTCTTGTCTCAGGTGATAGATAGGAAGGACAATGGGACTCCTCGTTACATCCCTTACTGCTCAAGTACTTTGCTCATGGTCAAGCAGTCCATCCTCAAAACAACAACCTGCCAGGTTTCACAGCAGTCCTATCCCTTTCCCTTCAGGCTATGTGAGGAGCCATTCTTCTCCAAGCTTTCAAGGCTGATAAAATTCAACAATTAAGGCACAATACATGGACAGACTTAAACATAGCTTCCTCTGGGGAACTGTGACCTTCCTAGACTAAGCCAAGTCCAAAAATGGTACTCTGACAATTTGGCCATCAGTGGGCACAGAGACATAAACTTTATCTACATACCATTCAAAAGATACAGTCAACAAGCCAAAAAGGGGGGAGGGAGCAAAACAACCCCCCACCAGTAATCAAGAGCCAGATGAGCAGAAATTAATGCCAAGACCAATAAACAAGTAAATTATATCCCAATCAAGGAACTATCAAATAAGCTAAGAGTAAATAGACCAATCAAAAAACCTCCAAGACCACTCCTCCTAACACTGACAGGGTAAGCAACTAGAATATAAAATGAGAGCAGATCCCACTCTCTCCCAGAACTGATGATGTTATCTAGTTTGGGTAATTGAAAGAAAACAATCTCGGCATCCTCTTTAAGACTCAATAGTTGGAATTGAAACTTGGGAGACTGGCAAGCCAAAATTGATCAGTTATTGTTTCCCTAAGCAGACCATGACTCTTCTATTACACTCTAGAAATATGTCTATTTGCCAGTCTCCTTGGAGAAGTTCAGCTGGCCCTATCCTATCCGGTTGTCAAAGAACAGCTCAAGATCCTGTTCAGCTAGGCAGAATAACAACTGCTCCCGGACCCATCTGTCTTTTAATTGAATTTTGTTTTAAATATTTAAACAGTAAACAGTGTACTTCTTTATTTTACTGTAGATTATTTTACTGAATTGTTTTACTGTTTTTGCTTTTGTATGCTGTTCTGGGACGTTCCCTGTTCTTCATGGGAGAAAGAGCCATATAGTAATAAAATAAATAAAAGTATTTACCTAAGATGTTACCTTCTGACGAGAAAAAGCTTGGAAATACACACACACATACACCAAGTGTTAACATTTAGTGTACCTATGCATTACTGCTCAATATCTTAATCCCTCAGAAAGCAATTTTCTCAGGGAATGCCAGTAGTCACAAGGCTCAAGCTTCACCCAGGAAGCAGTTTCTTTACATACATTTCAACATCCATCTGCTTACAAAACAAGCATATTCAGTCCTTTTCCTAAGTACTTTATTTTTTTCTACTTGTCTCCTGTTGTTCTCAATCCACTACTGCTACTTTTCACATCAATGCATTCACATCCACTTATATTTTTTTTAAAAATCGGCCACAATGATAGTAGGATAATCCAGACCAAGAAACCTCAGAAGGTTGCAAACAGTGCTGAATATATTACTATTCAATATTTTGACATATGCTGCCAATTATCTGCATTGCTTAGACTTTGGAAAAAGTTCAGAGAAGAACAACTAAGATGATCAAAGGCCTGGAGACTAAAACATATGAAGAATGGCTGCAGGATTTGGATTTGGCTAGTCTAAAGAAAAGAAGAATTAGGGTGATAGCAGTATTCCAGTATTTGAGGGGCTGCCACAAAGAAGAGGGGGTCAAATTATTCTCCAAAGCACCAGAGGGC
>JANHJO010006930.1:0-10860 GCA_032468235.1 Pseudoxyrhopus heterurus | reverse complement strand
CAACAGGGAGATCTAGAGTCTAGTGCAGGAGTGGGGAACTATGGTCCTTTTATGACTTGTGGTCTTCAACTCCCAGAATTCCTGAGCCAGCAACAGTGGCCCAGGAATTCTGGGAGTTGTAGTCCACAAGTCATAAAAAGGCCATTGTTCCCTACTTCTGGTCTAGTGTATCCTCAGCCACAGAAATTCTCTGAGTGACTTTGGGCCAGCCACCATCTCATTCAGCCCAATCTACCTCTCACAGGGTGATTCTTGTGGGGGGGAAAAATAATAAGGAGTGCTTGGAAGGCCTTGAGCTTCTGAACAAGAGGCAAGCAGGATGCATCACAAATAAAGGTTTGGTAAGGAAAAATACTTTGGGGAAATTTGAAGACATTTCAGTCCAATATTATTATTAAGCAAAGTCCAATGGAAAATAAAGAGAATTCCGTGAGGTTGTAGACTACACAGAGTGGCCCAGGAGATACAAATTCTAGAGAAACAAATTAGTTGTAACTGGCTTAAGCAATATGGCTTCTTCAGGACTCAGGTTTCAACATTATGTCTACCTCATTGGAATAAATCCCATTAAACTATAAGGCCAGCTGCAAATCAAACTACTGTATGGCAATATTTGTACTGGTCTGACACTTTTGGGGTATTGTCTTTGTGATTGCTATTTTTTTGCAGCCAAAATCCCACTGCTGATGAAATTCTAACTTGGGCTCAGAATTTTGACAAGATGATGAAAACACCAGCCGGTAGGAATATTTTCAGAGAATTTCTTCGAACAGAGTACAGTGAAGAGAACCTCCTATTCTGGTTAGCATGTGAAGACCTGAAAAAAGAACAGAACAAGGACATTATTGAAGAAAAAGCCAGACTTATATATGAAGACTACATCTCTATACTATCGCCAAAAGAGGTAGTCTTTTAAAACCCACCAAAGAATATTGGATGTGCACAATGCTCTGTTTGAATGTACAGTGTGATACATTTAGAACATTTCTCGCCACCAGAAATCTCTGTCAGAAAATGATACCATATGATGGATAGTAGGATAATCCTAGATATTAAGCTAAGGTTTGAACATACTGTACTTTCAGCCATGGAAGCATGTTTGTGCATGTGTTTGTGTTTGTGTGTGTGTGTTTATATCTAATATGTATGTGTATAGTAGGATCTTTGTAATGGATCCAGAATTTCCATGAGAAAAACTCTGAAATGATAAGCAATTTTCCGCTAATTCTTCCCCTATCTGCCTTTATATCCCCAGAAAACATGACTTCTCATCCTTCCATTTCTTCCAACAGGAGACACTCTTGATTTCTTTCTACTCATGACAGGAAACTCTGAATCCAAACAATTCAGATGGATTTATTCTACAGTAAAAGTGTTTAGGAGTGCAGGCTTACATTTTTAACATAATTTCCTGTCGCGTTCATTAAGAAATTACTTTGTTCTTTGTTTACTGTAGCATAGTACCGTATTAATTACTTACATTGATGTCTATAGAGATTCTCAATCATCCAGGTCATTATTATCCCAAAGGTGATTTTCCAAAAGGTAACTTGACTATTTTTTTGTTTTTCTTCGAAAAGATTTCACTTCTCATCCAAGAAACATCTTGTTAGAACTGAAGAAGCTTCTTGGATGAGAAGCGGAACACTTTCATAGAAAAAAACAAGAAAGTCCAGTTCCCTTTGGGAAAAGCACCTTTGGAATTATTTACATTGACGTTAAACAACTGTAGCAAATTTAACTCACTTAGTAGAGATTGTATAAGATGAGCTAGCATTGTTTAACTTTCACATTTCAGAAACCTTGTCGTCAAATGAATATTAGTGTTTTGTTTCAGTTATAATTTCACTGAATTTTTAAAAAAACCTAAAGTATGGTATTTGGTACCATGGCAATTATAAACATTTTCCCACTTAAAGATTCAATGGTAATTTGATTTTGGCGCCAATATGGTTTCTACATGTGTCCTGGACCTAAAGAATATTATATTTAATATCAGTGTTGTAAAGACATTACACTAAGGCAAATACCTCTCTAGTCCAGAGAAGTTAAATTTATAGATTTAATTTTGGTTTCATTGATTTGAAGACACCCTGGAGAATACATATGGTGTACCAGTTGTAATTGGGTTTATGAAGACAATTCTTTATAGGTAAAATCCCAGTAAGTCCAGTTGTACTTAATCTAAAAATATGCTGATTGATCTGCATAAATTCTTCAAGGTGAACATTTCATTGTCTTTTCCTCTCCTCCTTAGGTTAGCTTAGATTCACGGGTGCGAGAAGTGATCAACAGAAATTTGTTGGACCCCAACTCTCATATGTATGAAGATGCTCAACTTCAAATCTACACATTAATGCACAGAGACTCTTTCCCTAGGTTTTTGAACTCTCAGATCTATAAATCTCTTCTCGAAAGTACAAGAAGCTCTACTTCTGAGACTTAAAAATAATTTGGGGGTTTGA
Source organism: Pseudoxyrhopus heterurus (assembly GCA_032468235.1). Taxonomy (NCBI): domain Eukaryota; kingdom Metazoa; phylum Chordata; class Lepidosauria; order Squamata; genus Pseudoxyrhopus; species Pseudoxyrhopus heterurus. The sequence goes on along the minus strand of JANHJO010006930.1, from coordinate 8,395 downwards.
AATCTTGATTTAGCTTTTGGGGAATGGGTGGGGTAAGGACTATTAGGATGAAGACAGACGTAAAATTTTTAAAGCAACAGGGCTGCTCTGGAAGCATCTTCACTGCATTTAGTCCAAAATGTACCCTTCCCCTCCAGAGTCAAGCTCTGGAAAAACCGGTCCTGCCCCTTGAAGCAGAAGCCGGCTGTGCATGGTGCTGATTTGTGAAGCCCCACCCCCATGATGTCACCAAGAAACCTCCCCTGCAATAGCTGGAACAATTTTGCACTTTAAGAAGAGTTTCCTTTTTAAATGAAGAAGGCAGGAAATGAACAGATAAATGGCCTAATGTTCATCCGTCCTTTTGTTTTGGGTGGACAGGGGTAGGAAAAGAGACAAGACTGGAAAGCGTGCCAGTTTTTCAATTCATTGTTCTTCATGGCTGCCATTTCAGCTGCTGATTCTGTTGGGAAGATGGGCTCAACCAGAGCTGAGGGATGAACTGAAAGCTCTCTTTTTATATTACATCTGTCTTCACCTTAGTAGTTCAATAACACCTGGAACTGAGTTCCTGAAGAACTACAGTTTGGCACGACTCTGGCTACTGTGAAGCAAACAAATACACAAAGGTCTTTGTCTACATTTATCAAGGTCTATCATTCTTGATTTTAGAAGGGAGGGAAAGTAGATTTGCCAAATCACACTTATTCAAATACTTTTACACCTGCAGTTAAGATTACAATGATGTTCTTGTCGTTTTAATGAAGAGTTTCCTTGTGTATCCTCACACTGCATGTGCAAAGCAAAACTGCTTCACTTTATCACATAGTTGTTGCAATATTTAATCCAACAACATAAATTTTATCTATATTTAAGAACATTGTGTGCAATATGGTCTTACGGTACACACGTAGGGATTATTGAAGTGAACCAGAAAACAATCTGACTTGGGTTTAGCAATGTTATTCCCCATGTTCTGTGGAGAAAAATCCATTGCTATATAAGACAGACAACATTTCTATGTAAGAAAAGGAGCAAGAAGTGAATGTTATTTATCATCATTTATTTAAAATTCAAAACAGAGGATTCCTCTGGTTATTGACTGCCAGAATTGTGGTACTTTCATTACAGAAATGTCAAAACTAACAACAAACATCAAAGCACAAGCTACATGAAAGAAATCAAATGGAGAGACACAGTCTATAAGCTGACATTGTTTATAATTGTTATAAAAACAGGTAATCAATGTACATTTCAGATGTCAGATACTGTAATGGATTTATTAAAGACTGGCTATCCAGTTATCTAAAATTGTTGTGTAATGTTATGTAATTCACAAAAGAAAAAAACTAAACAAAAAAAACTTCCATTCACAGAACCAAGTCTAGAAAAATTTATGGTTTTAATTTAAAAGATAATTTTGTTAAAAAATGCATAAATGTAGCATTTTGGTCAGCATTGGAGACTAGTATTTGTCTATACATTTGTTTTTCTTAAAAGTTCTGTCCTGTGAAAAGGAAAATTTACATTTTTAAAGGAAAAGCTGAGGAAGAATATCTTCTGGCATTCCTAATTTGAAAGGGTTCATTTATGGGCCAGTGTTGTGGAGATTTAATAAATATTAAATTCAAACCTACTGGCCCAAAAATAGTAGCAAGAGTTGTTCTTTTTAAAATAAACATCTTTCTAAGCACTAGTAAAAATGAAGACGGTATGGGGGTCCTCTGTTTACCTTGAGTTGAATTTGCCTGGGTCAATCTTTTGCACAAGCCATCCTATAATGAATGTGGATTTAGCCAAGAGCTGTTTTTCTCTTGTGAAACTCCCATTTACTGCAAATGTGCAATTGAAAAATCCCTTAGAGATCCTTTCCTTTGCTGCTAGTTCAGTTTTGTAAGTAGCTATCTGGGTTTTTTTCTTTTTCAAAAAAAATCCTAATTTCCCTAAGTGCTTGTATCTTTAAAAAGAAATAGCAAATTTCTAAACAAAACAACCAAAAAAAAAACCCTGTCTTAGAACCTGTTCATTTTAATATTCAGTCTTGAGATTTTCTTTGAAGAATTGTTCAAGGTACCAAAAAACAGATACATATGGAAGGTATTATTATGAACTCTAGATTTGATGCTTGGGGACATTCTATCAACTGATTCTTCTCCCTGAAGTTAACTTCTCATTGTTGTCCATGATGAAGATATGGTGTTAAACAAATAGAATCAAGTTCTTTAATGTTAGCTGCTTGTTTTCAAGTTTTTCCTGAGTCCATCCACATCTTAATGTGGATGCATTCACTAAGCATGCAGAGTCTCATTCATTGAAGGGGAATTTTTGCTGGAGCAAAGTTGTGAATTTTGCCCTCTGTGGTTGCAGTGGCCAAAAGAAAATAATGTATAGATGACATTAAGCACTGGATTGTTCATTCTAGTCCTAAACATCTGTGCCAACAGTGCCCCTCCCCCCCACGTGCTTGCATAATACTGGAATCTCTTGATCATCTAGTGTCCTTGAGAGCTATATTTCCCCAGTGTAAGTCCTTCGTTGCTAGTAATTATGCCATTCATTTATTTTGGAAGGGACTCATTCTTTATCTCTTTCACTACCTCTTCATATTTAATTTATTGAACGTGTCAAAGAGCAGACGTATGTGTGGTTGGGAATATACCTATTACTTTACTTACAATACTTGAAATCTGTAAGCTTAAGAGGTGTGGTGGGGAGATGTGGACACTTTAGCTAACCATTTCTTAAGATCTTTTGGTTTTGTAATTTATACAGAATTCAGGAGACAAGACTTTTGTAAAAAAAAAAAAAAAGGGCTATTCTTTATTCCCTATGCAACTCTTTTAACTGTTGTAGTGTTTGACAAAATGGGATTTTAAAAAAAGGCAAAAAAGTAAGAGAAAATTCTGCAAAGCAGGAAAAATAAAAGGTCTGTTTACACTGGCGTTTGCTGACTATCCTACCATACTCAGCACTTTTAAATATTGTTGTGTATGAAAATGTAGTTTAAAATGCAAGACAAATTATTTATAAAGGACATTCTTTTAATAAATATCTGTTTTATCTGAAAAGTGTTATTGTGTTATGATATACTTTATTCATGTTGGTTATTAATTTACCATTATGAATAAATTTTAAAGGTATATTGATAGAATCATATCTTCGAAGATGTTTACAAAAACAACTTTTTTTTCTAAAGGAGAAGGAAAGAAAAAAAAGCAAATATCTGCCTCCTCCTACTGTGAATTTCTCATAATGAAATAATTTAATGCTCATTATCTGAAATAACTGTGGTATTACATATTTATAACACTGCAGTAAAAGTTACATTTCCTATGGTACTAATACACACACACACACATACACATCTGTCTGTACATATTTATATGATGTGGATTCTAGTTTGTTAATGGTGTTTGAGATGCAACTAGGTCTATGTAACTAGAAACTATCGCATGTATATTGAGATTTCATATTTTCAATGTTACTATTTGATGGTGACCTGTTAACCAGAAGCTATCTTTATAAGATACTTTTACTAAAGTAAGGGAGATGTCACCTTTCCTGAGAAACCTTAACCAAATAAAATTTGTGAGAGTCTGCCAATAGCACCTAGAATTATGGTACTAGACTTCCTTTTATAAGTATGTTGATATGGGAAATATCATTATGAATAAGATGTCACATTTGAACTGTTTCCAAAATTACTAAGTATGCTGTTGCAGTGAGACTATGTTATCATAAGAGCCTAAATCCTGAATTTTACTGGATTTTATAGGTTGGCCTATTGAGCACTCTGTATTTTATATATACTTCCTAGGAATGAATGTATATTTTAAATCCATCTGGCAAATAGATGTATACACCCACACCACATAACCCTTGTTAAAGAGATACAAAAACTTTCTGCAACTAGAGGAATAGCCAAATTTAACTCATTCCACTTTTGCATACCTCAATTTTCAGTTCTCTGAAAGGAATATTGACAGTGTTTTAAATGACAACATAATCTCATTGCTCTCAGTCAATTTGCAACATATGAGCAGCCAATGATTACACTTCTAAAATGATTATTTGTGCATGTACTATACAATACTTTTAATATAAATGAATTGCTTAATTATATTTACCACAGGTAGAAATAGACTGAAGATGTATTTACTTCTTGTTTTGGGATTTTAATGAGATCACAAATATATAAAATAAATATAATGCTTTTGATTAACAGATCATTGTGACTAAGTTATATGTACAAGTGGTCATGAAAATATCGTTCAGGTCTCATTCATCCAAGTGCAGTTGATGATTCTATAAACTATAACCCCATTGTCTTTTCTCATGTCTTCCTGGTAGGCCCTCAACCCACAAACAATGTTTTTTTTGGACATCCCTTCATAGGAAAGGGAGAATTATGGTCAGTAAAATTGGGATCTAAGTTGTAGTTACTCCCTCTCTCCATACTGATGCCACTCCATATCATATTTCTTCTCTTACTAAATAATCATTCTGTTGTTACTAGATAAATAAAAGTCCCATCAACTTTTCTATGGATGTGGAGTAGGAATTGTTTTGTTTATTAATATCAATTAATTGAAGGTTTCCAATCTACTCCAATTATAAAAGAAAAAAAAGCCCAGTGTTAGAATCTGAATGATTCCAACATCATATAGTTGACATATGACAACAAGACAGCAACAAACATATTTGTTGCTTATAGAACAGTTAAAGTATAGATGTTAATTCTTTCATGAATTCATGCGTTCAGAAAAGTTTTCAGTTTAGGGGAAAAATATGAATCTTTGCAAGAATTAAAAGGGGGTACAGTTTAATAGGAACTGGAATGGTGTGTGACTGAGTGATTGTTAAACAAATAGGTTCTATATTGTTGTCATGAAAAGTCCATGGATATGTCCATGAAGTTACCAGGAATCATATTCTATTTGGATTGTGAAAATGAATGAAATCCTTTTAGAATGCATTCTTTCTTTGAACTACAATATCTATAGCAGTGATGTGGTTTTGCAAGATAAGAGGCTACACTGTTTCTGGAATATTTTCTGGACAGTAGTGGGTGGGTGACTTTTTCTTTTTTAGTTTTGTGTGTCATCTGCACTTTCATAGAAGAACTGCCATTTGGGGAGGGCTGCCCAATCACAAAGCCAGTTACAAAATCCTTTAAAACTGGGGTGTCTCCACCCTTGGAAGCTTTTAAGAGCTGTGGACTTCAACTCATACTTCATGCTGATTAGGGATTTCTGGAAATTGAAGTTTACAGGTCTTAAAGTTGCCAAGTGTGGATACCCCTGCTTTAGAAAGCAAACGAATGAAAATGCTCTCGGCCACCTCTTCTTGTATAGCTTTACTTTTTTTTTTCTGGACAAACATATACTTTCAAAGAATGCACTGGGCTATAGTCGACCAACATTTTTATCGTTTAAGATCTCACAGGCATCCCATATGCCAGGTGCTTTGCTGTGCCCATCCCAGATTTCTGATCCTTCATTTTTTTTCAATTAAAAGAATCTTATAACAATGAAATCAGGTGTATGAGGGAGTAAGAGGAATGACAAGAAAAATCTCTGCTGGTACCCCACTGCCCGCCTATGTCCCAGATCTAGGCTCACACACTGCAGAATGAGCTATTTGAGCCAATGTGTTCCCAAGAAGACCAAATGTTGTTACTTCAATTTAATTTAATGGGACAGAATCAGGAAAATTCTGAATGCATGGTCAAGTACCTATAGAGACAAGCTCAATTCCTTGTTACCTCACAGTCAGACCAAGATAGTTTTCTTGGCAGTTTTCTTCTGTCCCATTAAATTAAATTGAAGTAGCAACATTTGGTCTTGTTAGGAAGGAATATAGAAGGCGTTTCCCCTCTTTTCTTTCTGGGACAATTCTCACTGCCCATATTATTGTCTCACACTAAAACTTCTAAGAGGTCTCTCATCCAAGTACTAACTGGAATCATACCCTGTTTAGTTTCCAAGCACAAACTAAATCGTCTGTCTATCTCTGTCTCTCTCTGTTTATTTGCTGCCCATCTCATAGTAGGAGACAACTCTTTAAATCCAACTTAGTGTTTATTTATTGAATATATATCCTGCCTTTTGTGCATGAGCTTATGATGGCATAGGTAGTGTCCTCTTCTCCTGTTTGTTCCCACAGCAGTAATCCTAGGAGATGGGCTGGGTTGAGAGAGATGACTGGCCTAACGCCCCCTAGTGATCTTCTATGGCTGAGGGTATGAATCCTGTCCTTCTGACATCCAAGAGACCTATCCAAAGGACCACAAACCCAAATAGATCCCAGCCTACAGCCCTCTAAATAATAATGGGGAGATGAAAAGATTAAAAAGTTTAAAACAGTTGCCTGGCATGTTGCAGTGATTCCTTCCTTTTGAAAGAATCTTTACAAGTTCATTCCTGCTTTCTTTTACCTGGGCTTCTCCATGCAGGGAAAATTCTAAACAAGCTAGTGAGAGGGCATAAATTATTTCCAATGATTCTATTTCTTGCAATTATCACTTGGGGGGGAAAAATGACTTCCCAGGAGGGAATAATAAATACCTCTCCACAGAGACTTTCACCTGCTGGTCTGTAAACAGCAAAGCTCTTGTTTCCTCAGGAGCTCTGATACTGAGCCTTTCTTGAAATTACTCTGTAAATGTTTACTGACCGAATTAGAAATCCAAATTACTTTATACACATCATGTAACCTGCTCCCATGGGGATTAAACAAGCTCAGAGTTCTCTATAGTGCATCAGAAATAAATGGTTATTAAACTAGTCTTCTCTAAATTTCTCTAAACCAATCTAAATTCATACATGAAGTTTGTTTAAATTGTTAATATAAAAGGGAGTGGTATCATCGGATTTAATTGTTCCAACTGATTATAGTTTGAGATTGCCTAACACAGATTTACAGATAACAACACTCAAATATAAGCAAGTTTTAATCTTCCCATTTAGGTTAAATACACTGCACTCTTATTGCACTTTCTCCAAAGCAAATATGTCCTGAATTGCACAATTTGCTTAAATCCATCAGACTTCCAGATGTTTTTGTAAGAGGCAAAGAAAAAAACCTGGAAGTTGGAAGAACTATGCAGAAAAAAACCTCGCATCCTAGGTTCTGTAAACATCTGTTTCATACTAAACAGGATAAACAATGCAAAGCTCTTGTGTTATCTCCGAGTTCAGCAGCAGAGTACCAAACAATTGCTGCTTGATTTCCCTCAGATTTTCAGCAGGAAATGAAAAAAAAAGTGACATATTGAAGATTTCCTCATATCCTGGTAAGATGCCCTGCTCCCAGCCTTGGGACAGGAGGAAAATAGAAAATTGTTGTAGTTCTTTTACCAGACCTGGAAAACATGCTCAGCAAACTTGCTTCCCTTGCATGAAGGCCATTGGTTTCTGCAGCAGCTGTTGGGAAAATGAGAAGGGGACAGTTGAATCTAGCAATAGTAATACTGGCCTTGTGAAATATCTTCCATAAGGTCAATAGTCATAAAAAAGGGAAAAAAATATTGGCTGCTGGACAAAGCTGTCTTCTCTGATAGATGAGAAAGAAATGCTCACAGATCTTCATGATTGGATGAGAGGAAGCAGTCCTATGGCAGGCCCAGTAAAGCAGTAAAGCAGTTGCTCGACCTCCATTATATTCTCGGGATGTTTACAGAAAGGAAGGCTTGTTCCATTCAGATGGAAAGCACTAGTTCTAAATTGCTGATAAAGCAGTATAACAATTCAATATTTTGAAACTTTTGGAACTAGGTTGCTAAATATCTTAGAGCAAGGAAGCTAGAAATCATTACATAATAGCATACTAGTTTTATAAGGAGACACGTCTTTTTTATTGAATGATGGAACTGAATTTAGTGGTCAGCACATTGTAGCTAGATAAAGAAAAATGATGATCCAGCCCCCTGCAGTGAAAGATGAAATAGGAAGATCACATCAGGGAATAGAATAAACAGAACTGGAAAAGACCTTGTAGGTAATCTAGTCCAACCCCCTGCTCAAGCAGGAGACCGTATTACCATTTCTGACAGATGGCTGTCCAATCTCTTCTTGAAAGCTTCCAGTGATGAAGCTCCCGCAAGTTCTGAAGGCTAAGCTGTTCCACTGATTGATTGTTCCCACTGTCAGGAAATTTCTCATTTCTAGGCTGAATCTCTCCTTTACGTGGGGACTGAGTCAACACTAACTTGTTAGCACATAAACAGTCAACCCTGAGTGGACTTGAAAAGTATTAAGCCCAGCAGCACTTTATGTTCTCTTCCATGCAAATCAGAATGTTTGCAGAAAGGAAGGCTTGTTCCATTCAGTTGGAAAGCACTATAGCAATAGCAATAGCAATAGCACTGTATTTATATACCGCCTATCAGGGCTTGCAACCCTCTCTAAGCGGTTTA
>JANHJO010006928.1:301529-312155 GCA_032468235.1 Pseudoxyrhopus heterurus | reverse complement strand
GGATTGCAATCCTTGGGATTGCATCATTTTTTTTCCCATTCTGGTTTTCAAAAGTGATTAGAAAAGTGAGCAAGATAGCTAATCCCATTATTTCTCAGCACTCAAGCCCACAGAAAATTGCTATTCTGCAGTCTCCTTGTGAGGGGCAGCTGTCTGGAGCACATGTGGGTGATCTCCCATCGTCTCCTTCTCCAGAAGTCCCAAGGAACCAGTCCACTCACTGGTTCCTTGGTCTTTGCCATGGCTGTGGGATCCACTTTCACAGAGCTGTCTTCAGTTCACCAGGCCTTCCTCCAAAGTTCAGAACTAGATACATTCAATCAATAAGTCTTAAATCTATCCCCAAATTATGTATAATTACTGATGCTTGCTTTCTGTTGTGTTACATTAGAATACACCAAGGATACCCTCTTCCTCTTTTCTTTTTAATTTGACCCTAAAGCCTCTTGCTTTTGCTATCAGAAGTTTAAAAACATTATAGGAATTATATTAAGGGAGGCAAAATATATGATAAATCAAAATGGAGATATTCATTTCCTAGAGTAGCAGAAACCTCTATTTCTAATCTCCTTTTGTTAATATTTGACTTTATTATCCATCCTAGTTATTACTTGGATTAATTCAACTTCATGACATCAGATCTTAATAAGCATTTTAGCTTATTTAAGGTACTGGTTTTTAGGTTGTATCCCAAATGTTTACTGTGGCATAAAGATACCTGAAAATGTTAAGTTTGTAATTACCTCCTATTTTAACACAAATGAATGAAGATGTGGACAAGAGAGTCTAGAATATTTTTAAATGATTGGGGTAAGGCATATGTAATTAAAAAGTATTTATCTCAAAAACTGGTTACTATTTGAAGTGTAATTATTTTTTCTATTTATTCTTCTTGACATTACTTCAAGCAAATTTATACCTTATTAAATAAGCTTACTTGACAAAGACTTTGGATATTATTTTCCACCTAGAAATTACCATTGTGTTCTAAAATTGTATTTATCTTCTATTCTTTCTAAATGTTCTATCTCTGGACACTTATTTAACTTTGATTATAGATTGGAACTAGGAATTGTAAAACTCAAGTATCACTTGAAATTTGGTTTTCTTATCTTGGGCATCCGAGGAAATCCTTCCCAAGAATTGTTTACTGTCATTAACTTTTAACCTTTTCTCATTATCTTCTCTTCTTAAATTAACAAAATTGGAAAAAGATGTGGCTGTTTTTAAAAATGTGGCTGCTTTAATAAGTTGCAGGCAGAAGCTTAAAACTTGCATACATTCTGAAGCTTCTCTTCCAAACTAAATGTAAAGTGTTACACAGAAGGCTTATGAATATCAATATAAAAGTAGACTAGTTGCTCATGTTTCAGATTATTACTATTTCCATTATATCTTTGGAATTTGAACCTGTTTTGGGGAGATTATAAAACTCTGCCAGAAGATGGGCTGCTCCTCACAAGTTTTGAGAAAAATGACTTTGGAAAATATCTGGCTTGACTCATCAGTAGGGTTTTAAACTAAAATTAGAGGAGAAAGGAGTGTGATTTATAGGACTAAACTCAAAGCATAAACCCCAACACAGCAAATCAGACAATGAGGAAAGGTGTGGTGAGAAGAAAAGAGCACTCAAGTATAACACAAGAGATACAGGAAGCAAACAAATGGGTCAGCTTTAATGGGCTCATATGTCTATACACCAGTCCTCAGAGTTTGAGAACAATGAGGGCAGGTACAATATTGTTGCTATTTCTGAAATTTGATGGAATGGAACCCTTGATTGGAGCATATTGCTAGAAGGATATAAATTGTTCAAAAGAAAAATACCCAACTCAAAAAGAAGGGGAGAAGTCGCATTGTACGTAAAGAATTACTATCTCTCTACAGAAATACACAATACTAAAAAGGAAAGGCTTTGGATAAATGTTAGAAGCAAAAGAAATGGCATTGCTATAGATCTGCACTGCAGGCCACCCAAACAAGTGGAAGAAATAGATGAACTTTTCGCTAATCAGTTAGCTGAGGTGGGCAGGAAACATACCACTGTATTTAATTAACCTGACGTCAACAGGGAAATAAACTCTGCAGCAAGTGGGATATTGAACAGATTTCTGATGTGCCTAGCTATCATCCAAAAGATGGAAGTGGATGGAACTCTAACTAATAGAGATGAAATAGTTGAGGGAATGGAAGTTGTAGGAACTTTGAGAATGAGTGACCATATCATACAGGAATTCACCATAAAGCAGGCACCAGTGACTGAACAAAGTCAGACCAGTGTTCTAAACTTCAAAGGAGCTGGCTTTAACAAACTAAGAGAGATTAGGAAGGATTCCATGGATGGGAAAAAATAGTTCAGGATACATAGGAAACTTTGAAAAACTAGATACTAAAGACCCGAACAAAAACAATACCATAGAGGAAAAAAACCAAGGAACTCCAGATGAAACCAGAATGGTTGCACCAAGAGCTCACTGACAAACTGAGGGACAAAAAGAATAAGAAATGGAAACAGGGCCACATATCTAGAATATCAGCAAATAGTTGAATCTGCAGGGATGGAGTCAGGAAGGCTAAGGATCAGAATGAACTAATATTTGCAATGGCCAATCAGAGAGCGATCCAATCTGGAATTAAGGAGAAACTTTCTGACAGTGAGAGCAATTAATCAATGGAACATCCTGGAATTGTGGGAGCTCCATCTCAAGTGGTTTTCAAGAAAAGATTGGACAACCCTTTGTATGGGATGGAATAAAGCCTCCTTCCTTGGGCAGGGGGTTGGACTACAAAAGACCTCCAAGATCCCTTCCAGCCCTATTATTTTAAGCACCTTGTGCAAAAATCGATGCTGAAAGCACCATGTCTCCACTTGTTTCATTTTCCACACATTCCATACAGAATTGACATCATAACGCTTTGAGATGTATTCATGTTATTACTGTTCTTTTTTGCAATAAAGCCAGGGTGGCCTGACAAATACTGGCTGGAAATCAAGGCCACTGCCGTTGAGAAAGTGGGACTGAGATTGATCTTCTCACTTTGTTTTCCTGATTGCTACTTTATGTGATGCCATTCTTCAACTAATGACTGTTAGTTGGTAGGGATTGTGGATCCCTGTGTGTCAAATAAGGCTGGCTTGACACAAATGACTGGCCCACTCAGCTTGCCTACCTGAATAACTAATTGGTTCTTGAATAGTGATTAGTGACAACAAAGTAGATGCCGGATGAAATGACAAACGTATGAAAATGAATCTCTCAGTCAAGTATAGAAGAATAGTGGGAGTCAATGTTCCTTTCATTAACCATAAAATAAGGCAGACATAATTCCCAGCTCATCTCCATTCACCTAGTCCATTGTCTGGAGACAAAGTGTGCTTGGAACGGTCTGTTTCATGAGAGCTGATCAGTTTGGCAGCCTCATTACTATGACCTCACTAAGGCTGCTGTGTCCCCAGTGCAGAATGTGTTATTGTCTCTTTCTGCCCCCTACAGCCATGGAACATGACCGATGCATGAGATTTCTGAGCATATAAATCATCCATCTTGACCTTGACCTTGAAAAGACAGGGAGGTTGAATGAGCCAGAATGCTGCAGACAGAAAAGGTAGAAGAGGGATGAAGAAATCAAAGGGAACTTTCTATTTAGAAAGGCTAAACATCATCATGTAATGTAACAAAGGCTAAACATATCATGTAATGTACCAGGGCATTTACCCCATGGTTACCTACTCATCCCTATGAATGCACTTCATTTGAAATCATGATGGAAAAAAATACAAAAAAGTTATAAATGATTATATATAAACTAGAAAAAGAAACCCTGTTAGCAATAAAATGATAGACTCAAGATGAAAGGGCAGGATTACTAAATTGTTCCACCTAAACCCAATCATATTTTAAATCAAACCATCAGTCCTTTGTGCTATACATTATTTACAATCTACATATATAGTCAGAAATCGGAGCAATTGAGTTAGTAACATATGCATCTGTGGGGGATGGGTGTATGTGTTAAACAGTCAAGATCGCAATCACAATTGTGTGCCTGAAACCCCACTTTTCTTCTTTAACTATAAAAAAGAGTGAAACTTTGACCTTATGATCATGACAGCTTACATTTCTTTGTCCTTCCCATAAAATGCACATTGCTAGTAGCTTTCAGTTGCTAGACTGAAGATTGGGTAGGATTGATTGATTACATCCTCTCAAGTCATTTTTGATTCCTATCAGCCACATAGATAAGATGCTATCCAGGACAATGTATCCCTGTTCCTTCAAGTCTCCCTTATGGTCCACTTTTATCACTGTAACTAAAGCCATCCACCTTGCTGCTGAACATCTTTTTCGTTCTACCCTCTTTCCTTCTTCTCTTTCCTTCCACATTAGAGCCTTTTTCTGAAGAGTGGGTCTTCTCATAATGTGTTCAAAGCAGGATAATTGGGTCATTTCTGCCTCAGATGATTGATTTTGTTTGATAATCCATTTGTTTTGGGGGCGGGGTTGGCTGTCTTCTCCGACACCAAAATTCAAATGCATCAATATTCTTCCTATCCTGCTTCTTTTAACATATGAATTTTTTTCATATGGGATGAGCATAGTTATTTTGTATATAAATCCACACATGCCTGCTATTGATATTAACAAATCCAAAATTGATATTATTTGATGAGCATGGCAGGCATGTGAAGGCTGAAATTAATTTGAATGAAACCAAAATTATGTTATTGGGAATCTATGGTCCAAATGTTAACAAAGTAGTATTTTTAAAGGACATTTGGAAAAAATAATAATGACAACTTTGTCATATTGCAAATTGTGTGCCTGCTGGGAGATTGATATGGCATGGTCTGCCTACAAAAGGATAGATTGTTTGTAAAAGGAATAAAAGCTACAAAAGAGAAATTACCAGAAATGTTTTTTTTTTTTCCAAACGAGGCCAATCTTGAATTAAAACAAGTTCAATATGGGAAGAAGGGGACCAGATAACTTAGTTGTAAAGTGGTATATATTATATTAGTTTGTTTGTAATTGCTGTTAAGAAGCTCGGAAGCTGCTTTTTTAACTTTTTTGTTTCTCTTTCTCTGTTTCTAGCATTTGTAGCATTTCTTTCATCTTTTTCTACTTTGCTTTTATACATTTGCTTTTATACAACAACAAAAATATAAAGTCTAAATTTCACTCCCACAGAATGTCACAGGGAATACCATGACTATGGTATAATTCTGATCTTTGTAGGTATAGGCCAGGGATGTCAAACTCAAGGCCCACGGGCTGCATCTGGCTCACAATGTGGTTGCATTTGGCCTGTAGGGCTGTCCTGGTCTACCCAATGAGAAGAGGAAAGATTGCCCGGTCCACCCAGTGCGAAGAAAGATCAGGCCAGCATAGCTTCAGCCCAGTCTTGCCGGTGCAAAGAGGAAAGATCAGGCCAATGTAGCTTCGGCCCGGTCTACCCAGTACAAAGAGGATAGAGCAGGCCACATATCTTTGACCCAGTCTACCCAGTGCAAAGAGGCCAGCATGGCTTTGGCCCAGTCAAACCAATGCAAAGAGGAAAGATCAGGCCAGCGTAGCTGCTACATCTAATTTTTCATGCAAGGAAATCCAGCTATTTAATCATGGGTGTCCTGGGAAAGACTGGTAGTGCTGTACACACAGTTTTCTCTCACTGTATCTTCTTTGAGCTCTAATATGAGAAGCCAAGAAGGCTGCAGCAAAGTGGGGAGAGATTTATATGATGAAAGACAGAAAATCCACTTCTACCTCTTGTCTGTCAACCCATGTAAATAAGGGCAACCCCCCACTCTAACCATGCAAAATTCATTAAATTTCCATTTTCCTTTGAAATACCGTATATACTCGAGTATAAGCCGAGTTTTTCAGTCCTCAAAAAGGACTGAAAAAACCACCCTCGGATTATACTTGAGTCAACTAATTTTGGGGGCTAAATTGATGCGTGCGCAGCGCGCACCAAATGCGTGCTGTGCGGGCATCAATTTAGCCCTGAAAATCAGCTGATTTAGCTATCTGTTCGGGTAAATTTAGCTACCAGTTCGGGTGAACCGGTAGCTAAATTTAGCTAAATCGGCCCATTTTCGGGCCAAAATTGATGCGCACACAGTGAGCGCTGCGTCCCCATCAATTTGGGCCCAAAAACGGGCCGATTTAGCTACCGGTTTGCCTGAACCGGTAGCTAAATCAGCTGATTTTGGGGGCTAAATTGATGCACGCACAGCACATGTTTGGCGTGCGAAAATTAGTATAAGCCGACTCGAGTATAAGCGTGCATTACCTTAGACCTAAATTGCTGATCGGCTTGTACTCAGGTCAATAAATTTACCCGGTTTTCCTGGGTAAAATTAGGACCCCGGCTTATACTTGAGTCAGCTTATACTCGAGTATATACGGTAAATTGTTTATTAAATTGAATAAGAAGTGGGGGGGGAAGGAGAATCATCATCATCATCTTGCATGGTACTAAATGAAATGATGGCAACCAATGTCCTATTAGTTTAAAATAGACTGTAAATGCAAATAAAACTTGGAAGAGAGATTTCCAAAGTGCTACTTACATTTTGATTTAAGTTTAAACAGCCAAATGGCTATTGCATTCTGTAAATACCTGAAATCCAGATGGAGAAACTGTGGTCTTTCAGATATTGCTGAATTCTATCAATCTCAGTCAGCAGGCTCAATGGGCTGGAACGATGAAAGTTACAACAAAGTATCTGAATATTTATAGATTTCTATAGGCCTCTACAGTTGTGGTATATAAGATTGGCTCCTGACTGAATCTAAGTTACTGAGTATGACCTTTATGACATTGGTTTTTTTTTTATTGTACTGAATTCCTGCTCTTAAAAAAATAAGTAGAATATTTCATGTGGGTCATAAATCACAGATCTGTCAGACTGAATTCAATGGTATGTCCTCTACTGTTGTATCATATTACAGTCAGCACAATTGATGTTACATTCATTTGATAAACAGACCACATCATTTTCCTTAATACAAGAAATACTAATGGCAAATGCAGGCAAAGAAAGGAAAGGTGTATCTTTCTGGGACAAGCAATAGAAATAAATATTATTAGGAATTAAAACGACCTTTATTGCCCATGTTTGAAATGAAAAAATACCAATTACTCAAGGCAGATGGCAAAATGCTAGTAAGCAATAAAGAAAAGGCAGAGCAATTGTCAAGAGCAGGATGAAGAGGCAGGAGTAAATCTCGAGATTGTTAAAAAAATATAGTTAAGGAAATTCTCTTTCCTTTGAATAAATTTAAATATTCATGTCCAGATGAGCTACATTCCAGAGCACTAAAGAAAATTGTTAATGGTCTAAAAACTGAATTTAATACATATTATCTCTGAAAACAGAGAAAAAATGTCATCAGATTAACTAGTTTGAGAGATTAAAAGTATACAAATTTGGGAAAAGCAGTGAAGATAATGACCTGACTTTGCTCTTCATAAGGTCAATGACAAATGTATGAGAAGGCTTTTTGCATGTTTCCTAAATGAAAGAAAACTGATCCTAAAATGAACAGGTTTGAAATACAGGACTTTAACATGGATTTGGATTTGAAGGCTGCTTGCTGACTAAAGTAGGAGGCATTTGTAATGGAAACAGAGATGCCTGAGAATAAATGGTATCCTTAAAAACTGGTTCGGCATTAAGCAGAGAGAGAGGAAAGGATGCGTGCCATCTCCTTATTTAACATATTTATGGATAAATATACATATTAGAGATGTGCTGGTTGAGAATATCAGTGTTAATCTACTTTTGAATGAAGACATTATCACGTCACCGGCTGAAAACCCAAGTGATCAACAGTCAAGTATAGGGTAGATTGTATGATGCAACAAGGGCTATGCTAGTGAAAATTAACACATCAAAGTCCAAGACATTAAACAAGTAAATGATGAAAATGTTGAAAAATGACAGAAAATACATGAGTTTGTGAATTTTGATGAAAGGTTTTCTAAATATGGAAAAATGTCTAAGATACTTTAAATTTTTAATTTAAATTTTTGCTTTATATTTTTGAATGCTGAATACTAGAACTGAAAATATTGTTTCTTCGATTTATATCCCACCATTCTTCCAGAAGCCAAAATCATGTAGGCATTTTTCCCCTCCAATTTTTACCCCCGACAACTCTAGTTCCCTTTCTGAGTAATAGTAGTTAGTCCAAAACCATCCACTGACATCCATGATTCAGGGTAAATATTTCTACATGGGCTGCTTTTAGTCACTTTCCTAAGGATTCATAATATAGAATCTGCTTTTCTTTTTCTTCTGAATCCAAATTTCATTCAAAATTGCATAGCTAATTACTGAATTTTAAATTTGTCAGACATCCCTATTGTCAGTGTTCTGCCTTCTCCGTCCCTTGTATGAGACATTAGAACTATTCTGGGAATATTGCCTACCCTGTTAAAGTGATGCTGTGTTCTGAACATTCAAGAAAAAAAAAAACTTATGCTTCAGAATATAGTGCTAGACTGGTATACTATAGGGGGAAAAAATCTACTTAGCTTCTTCTTTCCTGGTTGGCTGGCAGTTCCCTTAGGCCCATATCTGTAAAGTTGACCATTACATGGAATCGAAACAATCAAAGCTGAAGGGCCTAAGGTGTGTGATGCTTCTGGACCGTGAACAATGCCTCAACAACCTATATTATTACTCTTAATTAGTGTAATGACAAAGCTCTACTGAAATTATATTCCTCCAAACCTGCTTTTGCCCTCACAGTCAGTCACAAAACACAACACTTTCATTAGAAAGTTTTATAAAGATGAGAAACCAATTTCTCACGAGGGAAGAAAACAATAACTCGAAATTTATGCCAGCATTATGCAATGCTCCCCCTCTTCTTTCCCTAACTGCATAATTAAAAGTAACATTTTCGATCTCTGGGAATACTTTGAATAAATAGTTTTTGTGGATACTAAATGACTCAGCCCTAATGCTTAATCAACTGCAGAAGATGGTATATGTCTCACTGCAAATACTTGGGTGCTGCACACACTTTTAGCAGAGAGGAAATAAAAGCAAACTAGGTACAACTTAATGTCGTTCTTGGCTATGCCATAAGTAATTAATGCAAAATAAAGAAAATTGATTCTAATTCTCAAGAAATCCTCTCCAGGACTGTTGTATCACACATTATAGAAAACAGTATTTAAAACTGAGATCCCTATCCATCATTGGGTGGATGCCAATCCCTTTCAGCTACCTTTGCCTCATCCTTATTCTAAATAGCTCATCTCTTTTCCTTGTTCTGTTTCCTTTTTGGTATATTTGTAGCATTGATATGCCCCCTCCCCAGTCAAAAACTCTGGCTCGCTCATAAATGCATCACTTTGGAAGATCAAAATGATCAATAAAAGCAATCCATTAAGTCAGCATTAAAATCACACAATTTAAAACCACATCTAAATGTTTGAAGAGGAGAGCTATCCAAACTTCAGGGCAAATTGTTCCATAAAGCCGAGTTGGCTACTAAAAGGGCCTGGTCTGGAACCCCTCACCAACATCTGTTAGAATGGGGAAAATTCTACATAACTTTTGCTAGATTCCATCCAAAGAAAATATGCTTGCAGCTAACGTGTTATTCAGCTGTAAAGATCTTTCATAGTCAAAATTATGCCTAGAAACAGACTTGCGTTCAATATATTTAGTATAGGTGTTTCTCTGCCATCTGGATGTATTGTGTTGTCTTCAAAGGCATTCCCTAGCAAAATACACCACAGTCATCCAGGTATGAGTTGATAAAGACCTGAATAATAATTGTCAAGGCATCCAACTCCAAGAAAGTTTCAACTATTGCACCAAAATCAGGTTCAGGTGCTTCAAACATGGTCTTCTCCTTCTGTTCCAGCAGGAGTTACAAATTCCAAAAAAACTCCCAGGTCACAGAATTGTTTGTTCAGGAGGTGTGCCACCCACCTAGATCCAAGGTAGGCATTATGTTCTTTCTGTACTCCTCTCCTAAAGCGGCTGTTTCATGTCTGCTGCAATGTCTTCTGATACTTGTATTACTACACTACAGGAGGAGTTAACAAGGAGCCAGATGGTTTCTGAACAAATAGCTAGTTTGTCTTGCTGCAATTCAGTCTGAGCTTGTTCTGTTCCATGCAATTTTTCAGTGTCTCCACACACCAGATGAGGATCTCCAATTCTTGCTCATCCCAGAGTGGAGTTTAATATCTGGGTATCATGGACTTCCGGTTTGACCTTCGGCACCGCTGGCAGCAAATTCTGCAAGCTTGAAGAGTTTGCTCCAGACTGCCCTGCCTGAGGACTCCTCGTGGAGCCTAAGCCCCCCTGCAGGGGAGGCAAAGCATTGGGGACCTGTCGGAAAGATCGAGGGGAGATTTTCTCCCCTCTCTGATCTGGATTGAGCCCTAGCCGATGGCGGGATGATGCAGTGGCAAAGATGGCCACCACACAGTCGGAGCCATCCCGAGAAAAGAAAGTGCAGGAGGTAGCATAAGAACTGGAGTTGCTGATGGGTGGAACTGTAAGCTGAGATGAACTTTTTAATTAAATTTGTGAGCGGAGGAGAGAGCGAAAAAGCGTGATTGAGCTGGAGACTGTGAGTGACTTTAAATAAT
>JANHJO010006928.1:219710-231048 GCA_032468235.1 Pseudoxyrhopus heterurus | reverse complement strand
AATGCTGGGAGCAATTGAGGGCAAAAGAAGAAGGGGACGACAGAGAATGAGGTGGCTGGATGGAGTCACTGAAGCAGACATTGCAAGCTTAAATGGACTCCGGGGGATGGTAGGAGGACAGGAAGGCCTGGAGGACCGTTGTCCATTGGATCACGATAGGTCGGACACGACTTTGCAACTAACAACAACAATTATACTTAAATGAAGTATTGTATAAAGGAAATCTCAGCAACTGGTAATAATTGGCAAAACGTATCAGATTCAAAAAGATCCAGTGAGAGGGACAATCCAGAAAATTATAGATAGACAACATGCTTTCCCTTGATGTTTAAATTACTCATAAGCATATTAGCAGACTCTAGATTATTTAGAAGAAAATAACATTCTTCCGGTAGAATAGAAAGAGGTAAAAATGAACAAGTTTTAATTGATAACAATAGCAACAAACTGAGGTAAAACCACAAACGGTAACAGAACTGAAATGCTGCCTGGCCAAAGCATCAGGATAACACCTACAAGTATCAGGTCATTTTATAGCTGGCTAACATCAAATATGAACAGGTTAAAATGTGATTAGTAAAGGATAAACTAATGAGAAAATTGCTAAAACTGAATGGCAAAAACACCATCAAAGTCATCAAGTATTGGTCACATGAGACACTGCTTGAATTATTAACTGGACACAATCAGAACTAGATAGTTTGGACTGGAAAACAAAAAAATCAGATGATTGTTCATTATGAGTTGCATCCTTGTAGTGATACTGATAGATTGCACTTGGGAATACATTACAGCACGGGTGTCAAACTTGAGGCATCACGTTGTCATGTGAGGTATCACAACTTTTTTCTCCTTTGCTAAACCAGGGGTGGCTGTGGCCAGTGCATGACTCCTCTGGACCGCAGGCTAGAAGTTTGACACCCCTGCATTACAGGGACAGAGATGTATTACAGGGCTGTAACTCTAAGCGGGGAGAGTGGCTCTAACAGATCTCAGAAACAACAAGAGGTCTCTGTCTAAAAGTGTTCAGTGATAGGAAGAGCTGAGATACTATGCAGAACCCTCAAACTCCCAGGCCTCAGGAAGAGATTGAGAAAGGCACAGACCACCCATAGGGGTAAAAATTGTTTTTTTAATTGTATTTATTTATAAGATACAAATATTATATTTATTATTTGACTAAAGTGATATATCCTTTATAGATATATATCCCATACTTTTGAGGTTTTATACATGTTTACCATATCTGGTAAAATGTTCATTCTGTTTCATGGCATTTCCAATATTTGCTAGTATATGATTTATCTATCCTGGTGATAATTGATAAGAGTTAACTACCATCTGTAAAATATCTCATATTCATTTTATTTTGGGCTGTAACTTAGAGTGAATTTTATAGATTTCATCCATAATTTTTCTCATTATTGTGTTTCTTTAAAGTTTTGCATATATTTTATCATGCAAGTTTTTATTTGGTCTGTCTCAGTGTCATTTCTGAGCAGGAATTTGTATACAAACAGATGGCATTAATTTTATAGAAGCATTTAAAATTCTGTGTATTTTTTTTTTCATGAGGAATGTCCCTTCCTCATTCTTAAGATCAGATTTTACCCTTCCAGCAATTTCTAAATGCATCAACCATTGTATGCTTTCTTGTGTTCCTAATCCAGCAAGCAGGCAGTGAAAGAAAATTTACCTGGTTGTAAATTACTTCTGCACAGGAACATTAGCTAAAAGCAAAAAGAGAAATCATATTGCTCTGTGCCGTTTCCTGCATTAATAAAATAGCAAATAAATGCACAAATGATTTCTGATTCTGTCAACCCTTCAAGGCAGATCAGATTTAAAAAAAGCAATGGCATGTAAATCAGTATACTTTTACTCTAATAGCCAGAGTAACATGTCTGTGGAGATTCTCAGTCATCCAGGTCATAGTTGTCCCAAAGGTGCTTTTACAAAAAAAACAATTGGACTTTGTTTTTCCTTGAAGATGTTTCACTTCTCATCCAAGAAGCTTCTTCAGTTCTGACTGAATGGTGGAGGTTGGAAGGATTTATATTCCTTGCAGGCATCTGGTCATTAGCACTTTTTCTGAGAGCCGCTGAGGGCACTTGAAGGTTTATCTGCTGAAAGGACCGTGTTGTAAACACAATGTAAACACTGTGTTTCAGCTGAAAGGTTGAAAGGACTGTGTTGTGAACACAGTCCTTTCAGCAGTTCCAAGAAGGTTGCACATCCCTTTGCACTATTCAGATGACCTTGAAGGTGCAGATAAACCTTCAGATAAACCTTCAAGTAGCCTCAGCGACTCTCAGAAAGACTGCTAATGATCAGATGGCTACAAGGAACATAAATCGTTTCATCCTCCATCATTCAGTCCAGTTGACTTTTGAAAAAGCACCCTCAGAACAGCCACAATAACAGAGTCTTGCAGGTTTGAATGTGCGTCTCTCCTTCTCTTCCTTTACCTTCATGTGAACTAGGGAAAGGGTTGAGCTTTCTTGGCCAGAGCTTGAACCCCATACATCTGACCATACAACCCTGGTAGTAGCTTTTTCTCCTTCCTTCAAGGTTATTCCCTCTATACTTGTGTCAACTCCTATGAACCCACAAAGACCGTGACAGTTAGACTAAATAGAATCTAATGAAGAAGGAAATGGCAACCCATTCTTAAATTCTGTCAAGAAAACCAAATGGACATTCTCAAGCAGAACAATGTCAACATGATAATATTAGAAGATAAGCCCCCCCAGGTTGGAAAACAACCAACAAGTCATTGAGACAGAGCAGAGGACAAGTTCAAGTAGTTCTGGTGTTTGTAATGTGGCAGGACTGTAGCTGAAATGTCATCCAGCTGCAGATGTATCCAAAGGCAAAGGAAAGTTTGATGTTGCAAAGTTATGACTTCCATTTCAACGTGGAATGTCAGAATCATAAACCAAGTCAAACTTGACGTTGTCACAGCAGAAATGTCAGGATTAAACATTGACGTCCTGGGGACCAACAAACTGAAATTGATTGGAATGGATTTTTTCGCATGACAGGAGCATCAGTTCTTTTACTGTGGACATATATATATGTGAAATTGGAGTAGCCATCATTTTAACAAGAATAGCAGTAACAGTGCTTGAATACAACCCTAAAACAATGTAGTATGATTCAATTCAAGTCCAAAGCCTGCAAATCAGCATTATGGTAATCCAAATCTATACATAAGAAGTAGGCATTTAACTGTTCTTAAGGCAGGGGTCCCCCACACCCCAGTCCATGGACCAGCAACTGGCTGAGGCATGCCAGAAACCAGACCACACAAACAAGCAAAACCCCATCCACGGGATGCAACTAGTATGCAAAACCACATCCCCTCCGGTCTGCGGGAAAAACCTCTCTCCACAGAATCACTCCCTAGTGCCCAAAAGGTTGGGGGCAGCTATCTTAAGGCACCTTGCAACATCTTGCTAACACAATACATACATAAACACAGACAGACAAACAAATAACTGCAATTCTAGGTAATTGTAGGAAAAGCCAGTTTGGTCTAGTAGTTGGTTAAGGCACAGGCTAGAAACCAGGAGACAAAACCAGAATCAAAGTTTCATATATTTTTTCACCTCAAGCCCAAAATCCAGAAGTGATTTCCAAATAAATAATGTAATTAAATTTATTCTCTTCTTTGAATAAAGCAATAAATTTAACCATCTCTGCTTTTTCTTCCTTGCTGTGGAAATAATATATATTTCTGTTTGTACTTTATAGACTTTATAATCTATCATCATTTATATTAACAAAATTCACTATATTCTTTCAGATTCTTTAACCTTAAGGGAAAAACACATTTTTTCATCCATTTTAAAACACTAACTTTTGTTTACAAACATTTCTAAAATAATACATCTTCTATTACAATTTCTAATACATCTTTTTTTAACTTCCTCTTAATATACATACTTTAAAATTCCCTTTCAGTAATATTTTACAAGGTTAAAAAATTACTCAAAAATTATATATTAAAAAACCATTTTCAAACTAATTTTATAAACACAAACAAAACACAAGCTGCATTAAAGCTTTCTTTCAATTATGTATTTCAGACAATAAAAATCCAACTCCAATTAACTCATTAAATTTAAATCACTCCAAGTTATCCTCATAGAATAAAATTTTTGTCCTTCTATTCATTCATTTTAAGACTCTAAACTTTTATTTAAGTTAATGCACCTTTTTTAACTTCCGCTTAATACAGATACTTTCAAATACATTTTCAATAAAATTTTACAAGCTTTAGGAATTACTTAAGAATTATTATACTGTATATAAAGAAAAATTGCATTTTCAAACCCACTTTACATTAAAACTGTCAGACTGATAAAAATCTATCCTAATTCCAATTAACTCATTAAGTTTTAGTCACTCCTTTCAAACTTATCTTCATAGAATAAAATATTTTTCTTCTCTGGAATGTTTATCAAGTAATTATAGACTTCTCTTTTTCTTAAGGATTTCTCAACCTTGTTAGTATCCATGAAGAAAAAATTCCAAATTTATCCTGTTGAAAGTTGCAGATTTTCTTGGAACTTTTCTTTCAATTGTGTTGGGAGGTTTATATTTAAACTACCATAATAAAGATTGGTGTCAGGTTTATATTCCAAAATTGTGTCCTTTGCACTGTCAGCCACTTGTGAAATTGCCTCACTCTCTGTCAGCCCAACTCACCTCCCAGAGTTGTTGTGAAGAAAATAGGAGGAGGAAGGAGTATTAGGTATATTTGCTGCATTGAGTTATTTACAAAAATAATAAAGGCAGGATAAAAAAACCCTGAAAAAATGGAATGCCAAAGTGGAAGTAAAATAGTTATTGGAATATGAACATTTTAGCCTTGGTACTCAGTAATAGAAAATTAATAGCATTTTTCCAACATGTTTGTACTAACATGTTCCAACAGTCAAAAAAACAACTCTACGTATGACCATCATCAGATGAAGAACACAGATATCGAATTGATATATTCTGCAAGCAAAGTAGGAGACTCTCTGTTCAGTCAGCAAAAGTAAGGCCTGAGGCTGACTGCAGCTCAGATCACAAACTCCTTTGTGAAAAAGAAAGTGCACTGCTCCAGACAAACCAGAGAATGACACCGACCTGCTGCAAATTAATGATGTCAGACCAGAATGCTACAGTTCACAAGACCAAGTACAAAATAGCAGAGTTCATGAATAACTTCTAAATTAAAATTTATGGCTTCAGGAATGTAACCTAAAAAATACATGAAGGTTGAGTTCAAACAACCAACTCCATAAGTTGTATCCCAAGATTTTTTTAAAAAAAAAAAGACTTTAGCACAAAGTAGAAGAAATCAAACTCCTAGCACAAAATTCCTAGGAGTTTTATCTGTCATGAAGTTAAAATTTCCTCTGTTTCAATCTCCTGGATTTTGTTCATGGTGTTCTAAACTTTAATCACAGACTATGTGAAATAAATGTGATTCTTCCCCCACCCCCATTTTAAGTTTATACACCACTGGGGTCCTGTTCTTTATTGACCCAACAAAGTGGGAGTCGGGGGAGGAGAATGTTGGGCTGTAGAGTTTGATTCTGCATGTGACCTGGGTGAGGATGTGTACTGACAGTGTGGCATCAAAGGCTGCTTTCCTTTGTTGGAATATGGATTGACATGAAGGGTTAGCAGACTGGCCTCAGATACAAAAACCCTGGATCACAAGAAGAAGAAAACATTCAATACCAGGTGACATAGAGTCAGGCTGCTCACTGGAATCGCTAACGGTAAAGCTAAAGCTTCAATATTTTGGATACAAAATGCAAAGGCAAGAATCCTTGTAGAAGACCTTGATGCTTGGAAAAATCAAAGGCAATCCAAAAAAAGAGACTGACGGAAGAGAAGGTGGCTACATACTACCATTGAGGACACAAGAATGAGTTCGCAAGAACTCAAAGAAGCAGTTACAGGTAGACAATTCTGGTGAAATGATCTCTTTTGGATCCCAAAATTCAAAAGTGTCTGAATGACTGAACAATAACAACAATAACAAAGTGCTTTCCTTGCTGAAATCATGATGAAATCCAAGCAAAGCTGAGCAGATGTTGAGCAATCTCTATTTTGGGGTTTAATTAAGACTAACCAGAACAGGCTTTCTCAGGATGGGGAGGGCACTCTCCCTTGCTGAAAATGAGGTTAAGGTTATGGTTTTGATTTGATTAATATTAATATAATTACTCGCCGTGAATGTAATAGCCTTCTCCCTGCATCATATTAAAATGACAGTTAAATACATGATTGGAGTCTAAGACTTTGGCACCCGCCAACCATGTGTGACCTAGCACTGACAGACAAAAAGCAATTGAAGTAAATTGTGTAGCTCATTAGCTGGACTGGCAAGCAGCTATTTTTCACATGATAATTAAATTCAGGACTGAAACTTAGCCATATGATTTTCATCCTATTCCGTGAAAAAAATGAAGCACCTGTAGGTATTATATTATTTGCATTATATCTTCTAGACAAATCTCCATATGTACCCATCATGTGATGTCAATTTTTTCTAAGCAGTTTTATGAAAAATACAGAAAAATAGTAAAATATAATGAATCAAGGCAACAAATGACATGAGATAAGGGGGGGGAAAGAGAATATAGTTAAATCTAGTTCATACAACTCCATTCACTAAACTAGTAAAAATAAACCTCACTTACCAACCACTCGTTCAACAAATGTTTGAATTTACAGCGGCACTGAAAAAGGACATTTGTGATTGGTTTCCAAAGTCATGTGATTAAATTTCAAGCAGTTGGCAACTGGTGCATTTATGACAGTGTTGGCAAACCTTTTCGGCACCAAGTGCTAAAATGAGAGAGCACACGCGTGCACGGGAGCACCAGGATCTGGAAGAGTAGCTCCCCAGCGTGCATGCACATGGGAAACTGAGCTTCTGGTTTCCGGCACGCACATGCATGCCAGCCAGCTGGTCTTCATGTGCACATGCATGCCAGAAACCAGAAGACCAGGTGACCAGCGCACATGCATGTGTGACAGGGAGCTACTCTTCAGGTTTCTGGTGCTCCTACGCACACGAAGACCAGCTGGCTGGTGCGCATGCGCATGTCGGAACCCAGAAAAGCAACGGGCAACAGCTGGCATGCCCGGAGAGATGGCTCCGCGTGCCACTTCCGGCACACTTGCCATAGGTTCGCCATCAGGGATTTATGATGACTACCATATCCCACTGTCATGTGATCACTATTTGTGAACTTCACAGCTAGCTTCCAACAAGCAAAGTCAATGGGAAACTGGTGGCGAGTCACATGTCATGGTCATGCACCAATGCATTTAATG
Source organism: Pseudoxyrhopus heterurus (assembly GCA_032468235.1). NCBI lineage: Eukaryota > Metazoa > Chordata > Lepidosauria > Squamata > Pseudoxyrhopus > Pseudoxyrhopus heterurus. The sequence goes on along the minus strand of JANHJO010006928.1, from coordinate 223,701 downwards.
ACGTGCACTGATTTGTTTAATGACTGCAGTGGAACTGACATGATAAGTCAGTGTGATCATGTGATGTTTCACTTTATGATCACATTGCCTAGCAATAGAGTTACCGATCCTAGTTTTGGTAAGTGAAGGTTACTTGCATATACCTTTCTATCTTTGTAAAACATCCTTCCTGCCAGTGTGTCCTTCTCAAATATCTGCCATTGTACTTTGCTTTATAAACTTCTCGCTTTCTTTCTGAAGATTTCATCAGGACCTTCTTATCTTCTCCTTCTCTTCAATCCATTTACTCTTCCATTATATATTAGTTTTGTGATTCAAATGGAGGATTTTTTTCAAACGAATCCTGAAGCAGCTTGAATCTAATGCCTATGGATGATTTCACAAGTCTAATTCCTTCATTCCCAACTCCACTTTTGCTTCAAAAATCCATCACAGAGAAAATATAACAGTAGGATCTTCTATTCCATAACATTATTATTGTTGTTGTTACTCTAGTAATGTATCTGTGTATACCTAGGATTATATGAATTGCTTGTCTATTGTGTGCAGTATCTGTGTATGACTGTACATCATGGGTTAATTGGATTTCCTTTTTTAAGGTGCTGGTAAAAATGCAATCTATGTAAATATTCCATAATCTTCATTATTTTACAGGATCCCTCTAAAACCACCTTTACAAATTTCATTTATGTTTGCAAAATAATCCATAATCATGAATCCAGCATAATTTAATTGATTCTGTGATGTTTATATGAGAGCCATATAAAACTGTCAAATGACAGGTCACCTGCAACTGTATAATATGAGTCATGACAATCATGGATGAAATATGTTTTTTGCCTCCATGCCTAAAAATATGGCTCTCCATACATGATCATTTTCTTTTCTTTTCTTTTCTTTTCTTTTCTTTTCTTTTCTTTTCTTTTTTCTTTTCTTTCTTTCTTCCTTCATTCCTTTCTTCCTTTTTTTCTTTCTTCCTTCCTTCCTTCCTTCCTTCCTTCCTTCCTTTCTTTCTTTCTTTTCTTTCTTCTCCCAAATAAAATCACAGGTACATTTATCTGCAGAGAATGATCCATGTCAATCCAACAGTTGTTCCAGATGATTCTGATGAGAACATTGAGACTATGAGACTCTGCATGGAACTCCATTTTATATTCTTCCAGGTTTGTGCCTGTGTGACAGGAAGAGCACCACATCAAATGACTTCATCTTTTTCTAGCTGACGTTAAATAATTAAAGCAGAAAGGAACAAAAATGCTGTGGATTTCCAGGACTGAAATAGATTTTAGTAAGCTGCTGATCATTTGGATGGTGCTTAGATTTGTTGAAGCTGTATGATTCACACATGCTTGTGAATTTTTTTTATATTATTCCATCCATGAGATCATTTTTGTCTGAAATGGGAAAGTGATTGGTATTGAAAATAACAGATGCACGATTACACAACCCTTTATCCCTTACTTGGTTTTTATCTGGAATTTGTAAGTCTGTTTCTGCCCTATAGGATAGAAAGATAGAAAGAATGAAAGACAGGAGGGTTGGGAAAACATTATGCCTCCTATGTATGCTTTATATATAATTTCAATAGGCATTTCTGTCAGTTGATAGAGTAAGCTGCATGTCTTGTATATCTGCTTAGAGACATCTCTCGCCGGCTAAGGTTGACCAGAAAGAATAGTGCAGGCCTTTGATTTTCAAATCCTTTATAGCATACAAGACTGAATCATCTGTATTGTTTTTAGCATATCGGATATTCATCTTATACTTTGGTTTCCTAGATACTAGAAATACACATAGAAATTATAATGAACTGATATTCTCATGTTCAAACATGGGGTTGTTGTTTTTTTAATCATTGATGGTCTATATAGCTTTTTCCTTCATAAGTAGTGTGCTATGCTATTGTGAATCAATATTACATACATACAATAGAATCCCAAAGAGAAATGTCACTTAAAGGCTAATGCCTTTTCCAACTGATTTACAATCCCACACAGCATAATGTTTGCCCGTTGTTCTGTGCTCACAATTTTAGCAGAGAGGATATTCCTTAATTCATAAAATGTGGCCCTGAACTGTCACAGAGAATATGCCAGCAGTGCTTGGGAGAGTATATTATCTTCCTCTTGCAGAAAAAGGCTGAGAATGAGAGATAATGATTTACCTAAGGCAGAAGTGATATTTGAAAGAGATCTTCATTCTTCATGGCTTCCTCTCTTTACCTAATCACCACCAGCATACTATGCACTCTTACATTAAGCATTGTAGGCAGGTTCTTCCAACACCACCCAATGAGCAGAGACCATATTAAAATCGTGAACTGCCCCAGACAGTTCACGGTAATCACTGTAACTGCATGAAGGCAATTCAAGCAGCTCATTAAATGGCAATTGATTTTCTCAAGAACCATCATCCCTAGAATAAGGCTTGGCTGCCTGCAAATGGTTAGTTCAATCATGATTCTATTTACTAATGATACAAATTAATGCCTGAATTATTCAAATGAGCAATGCTTGAATTATCCAGTTGAAGCAATCCTGTTTCCTCCTCCCATCTACTCTATCCTTAGCCGATAGAGTGAAATTTGTCAGTAACGCCAAGTTTCTTTCTCAGCCACAAGAAGAATGTTTGGTGATGTTTCTAATATGCAATATGGTTGACCCAAGCAAACCTTTTTTCCCCCACTGGCACGACTGAAGATTTATTTATTTATTTATGATATTTATAGGCCGTCCCACTCCCAAAGGACTCTGGACGGATTTTGTTGACAAAGTTCAAGAGATCTCCAATATACACTATATACAAGTGCCCAATACAGAAAATAGATGTGTTGTTTTATATAATTTAACAATGCATTATATTGCAATTGGATAATAAAAATGAAGTGCAGATGCAGCATAGATGACACTTCATGTTTTTTTGTATTTTTATTTTATTTTTTTTATTTATTTTAATGAAATTTCTATACCGCCCTCTCCCGAGGGACTCAGGGCGGTTTACAAAAATTAAATTTCTTTAGAGTCTGTATGTTTATTATTCTGCAAAGAGACGAGTTTAATATCTGTGTAATATATAGTTCAAGGAAGTTCTAGCAGCATATAAATTTAATAAATTGTTGTCTTTGGAATAACTAGGGGCTATTCCCTTTGAATGCATTAATCACCTATAGGGGTTTTATTTGTTTCTTTGTTTGTTGGCCCTCTTGGGTCTTGGCAACTGCTTGGACAAGTCTCTGCAGTTCTCTTGGCAAGATTTCACAACTGGTTTGCCATTGCCTCCTTCCTAGGGCTGAGAATGTTTTCTGGCATGGTGCCTTAACCACTACACCAAACCAGCTCTCCTTTTGATATAGAGATATAGATGATGTAAATTGCTGATACTGAGCTCTCTGCCTTTTTATTTTTTATTTTACCTTCCTCTCTCTGCTTTTGCCTGCCTTTTGTCCAATTTTGCCAGTTTAACCATTTCTATTCTTTGCTGATTAATAAATGAACCTCAAGCTATCTTTTTGCCAGCCCTACTCGGTCTGTTTGTAGGGATCAGCTGGGAGAGTCCTGATGCAAACCAAATTGGAAATCACCTAGAGTAATTTTCTGCATTGTTAAAATAAAACTGAAATGCCATTGGCTTACATCCTTGCTGTAAACAAAGAAATGAGATTGAAAGCAAACCAACTGCAGGTAGAGAAAGGGCAAAGTATAACATCGGGTGTGGTTTTTTTCCCTTTTTCTCTTCAGCATATCACTAATCTATATCTATAAAATAGAAGTGTGGTTGTGTAAGTATGTGTGTATGTGCTCTATAAGCTCCTACATGGAGGAACCAATCTCAGGAACCAATCTCAGTGAAACATGGCACATACACAGTTTAGTGTTGTAAGATCAGCACTGCGTGGGTCTCAAAGCCCTTTGGGAGGTCTGTGGCCCCCAAAATTGCTCCCAAAGTGAAGACACACACCCAAACAACTGAAAATGTCCACTGCCCATGCGCG
>JANHJO010006928.1:190736-206407 GCA_032468235.1 Pseudoxyrhopus heterurus | reverse complement strand
CACAACATCAACAACCAACAGGACATGCCGGCACAAGTATACTGCCTTTAAAGAAAAAAAAACCCAAGCAAGGCCTGGTAATCAGCTAGTATAAATATAAAAATGAAGCAATAAATATCCTAAAAAACAAGATATAATCAAAATGAAGGAAAATAAAAAAAAATGGCTCCCTCAGGCATGGAACTGTGTGGCCAAGGCTAGATAGGATGAAGATTATCTTGCAGTAAACATAAAGGACAAGATGCAACATTGGAGAAAGTTTGCTCCACTTATTAATCCTAAAGAAAAAAGAAAAGAAAAAAAAGAAAAAAGAAGAAAAAACTTCCTTTATTCCTGTTCATTTATCCGGCCATCTATTTTATTTTAATGCTAAATTCACAAGCCAACTACCATATGTAAGATTAAAAATCACAAGAAAAGAATACAATCAAATAACAATAAAAAACAAAAGAGCACAAACCAAACCCAGGAATTTTTTGAAGTGTTTCAGAAAGTAACATTCATATCCACTTAAAATGCTGGCAGTGACAGGGCCACACGAACTGTCACTTGTCAGGAAAATCAGGAGATTCAGGCAGTTCAAATAAGTATAAAGATTTATTGAAAGCTTAAGATCTCTACAAGAATCTGATCAACTAGTGGCCAAGGGAAATGAATGAGAGGGAAGAGAGGTATTCAAGATGGGATGGACTTAGATCTCTTGTGGGCATGCAGGGACTTGTGACTTATGACGCGTTTGACCCCCTCCCTCGGGCTCAGCCTGGTCATCTTCTACACAAACAGCTCTGAGAATAAATTCTTTCATCCAAGGGCTATGAAAAAGGCTTATTTTTCCTTGCCTCGGCCAAATGACATCTGGTAGAGGGAAAGCAGTGGAAGGAATTTCCTTCATTTAGTGAAACTCTTGAGGAGGTTATAAGGCATGTGCTTCTTTGCATTGCAGTTCCTTGTCATTATTTAGCATGCCAAACCAATACCAACCTCTCATCCTCAAAATGCAAAAACAAATTTAAATTTGCAAGTAAAACCAATTTAAACATGCTCCCTGGTCCAAATAATAGAATTCAAATGCCTAAGCAGCATTCAAATGCCTTGATCACGGGGCCAGTCATTGACTAATTGCTCTGTACTTTGTTTTCCCACTTTCTTTTTAGAACTGAGAAGGAGCAACCATTGGTAGCATTCAAACGGGGTGATGGGACATCTTAGGGAGTATTGGGGACTGGAGGTCCATTAACAGAATGTTTCTCCTTTGAACAACATACCAATGTTACCCTACCTTCAAAGCCTTGCCTACGAGGCACAATTAAGACTTTTTTTGCATGTAGGGAAAACATGACACTAATGAGGTGTGTAGTTTAGTCTGTGGTTAGAATTTTTATTGAAGTTGCAAGGCACAATTAAAACGTCTACGCAAAAAAAGTATCCCTGCTAGAAAATCTGCACATGGATAGAATTGCTGCAAGAGGAACTGTTCCTAAGTACGGTATAGGTAAATGCTCCTCTAGTCTTTATGCTCTTCGGAGTCGTTTTACAGGTGGAACAATCCTGTGGTATTCAGGAAATAACTGTTTGTAGTAATGAAAGGATGCTTTTAGCAGTAGCTTCAGCTTTCAGCGTAAGTCAATTTGTGGTTTGTTAACCACCACCCCACTCTGACATCCCTCTCCAGCTTATCAAACATCTGCCTCCATCTGATATCTGATCTAGTGGTGTAGAGGTTGTTAAGAAGCAGTTCTACATTTCTTGGATGCTCATTCAAAGCCAGAGCACAATTTTCAAGAAAGCATATCATTACCAGATGTTTGAAAGTAAACTCCAAATTGTATCCTAAAAATTGTTAAAATTACCACCTAGGGTATGAGTCTCACAACTTTATTTTTTTAAAAAAAAAAAAGTTTCATGCTTGTTTTGTCTCGTTTCTTTTATTATAACATTATCTTTTTTCATACCTTCCATAGTATGTCTAAGAATCTTATATGTACAAAGGGGGGAAAATATCCCACCTGCTAATCAATTCAACCTTTTGCAAACCTAACTTATTATGGCTTTTGGATCTTTTGTAAATAAGAACATAGAAACTTCATTACCTACTCATGTTAATATAGCTATCTGGGAATATATTAAGTTGTCTTGCATCAGCTATATATCTTCCTCAATCAGAACAGGAAGAAAAGCAGATATAATTAGGCTGCAGCCATTAACGTCATAGTGTAGAATTTGAACATCACATATAGTTTTCATCCACAGTGTATATGCATAACTTGCGTGACCCAAACTTTCCATCTACCTCCTTACTCCAAATTCAGGTGGACCTTTCACATTAAATAAAATGATATTAAACTTAGCAGTGTTACGACTGCATACGTTTGGAAGAACCAACTTAACTTGATAAAAACCTATGGTTTTAATCTGCTATAAAATATATGGCTCTATTTTTGAATGCACCCACTTTCCAGCTTGCCCTCCCTAAGAGATTCTGCAGGGCTTTCATTTGTGTACTGTTCATCATTAACTATATCCCTGACTACACTTATTCTTATTCCTAAGATAAGTCTATTAGACTACAACACCCATGCATGGGATGAAAACAAAATAAACCAACTAGTATCCAGAAAGCTAGTGTTATAGAACAAGCCCAAAAGAACATGTACCTAAATATAATGCACTGTCACTAAAATTCCAACTAAAAATCATTCATACAATGGTTATTTATTTACCCATGCCTTCTTTGTCTGGTTTATTCCAATGGAAACATGCTAGAGTCCCTGGGTCAGGTCACATCCTACTGGATCAGAAGGCTTTACTCATACCGGTAGTCCTTCCTGTCCTTATCACCACAGGGCTAGAGTAGACCAAAGTAGACCAGAGTAGACCAGAGTAGACCAGAGTAGAGTAGAGTAGAGTAGAGTAGAGTAGAGTAGAGTAGAGTAGAGTAGAGTAGAGTAGAATAGAATAGAATAGAATAGAATAGAATAGAATAGAATAGAATAGAATAGAATAGAATAGAATAGAATTCTTTATTGGTCAAGTGTTATTGGACACACAAGGAATTTGTCTTCAGTGCATAAGCTCTCAGTGTACATAAAAAGAAAAAAATACATTCATCAAGAATCATAAGATACAACATTTAGTGATAGTCATAGGTTACTAAATAAGCAATCAAGTCATACTAGGAAACTAAATAAAACAATATAAATCGTAAGACAAGGTTAGAGTCATAAGTAGAAAAGGAGATAGGTAATAGGAAAGATGAATAATAGTAATACAGTCTTAGTAAATAGTTTTGCAGTGTTGTGAGAATTAGTTGTTTAGCAGAGTGATGGGCATGCGGGGAAAAACTGCCCTTATGTCCTATTGTTCTCGTGTGCAGTGCCCTATAAGGTCATTTTGAGAGTAGAAGTTGAAACAATTTATGTCCAGGATGTGAGGGATCTGTAGATATTATTTATTATTATTGCAATGGTGTTCTTCCAGAGGTTTCAACTGGTACAACAAAAGAATCTCCACTTCAGTGGTTTCGTCATCATAGACATAGTCTTTTACCCACATATGTGCGCGCACACGCACGCACACACACACACAATAGCTACACATGGATTCTCCTAAGGACATGGATAATAATGGATACCCATATTATTCGTCTAGACCAGAGCCTCATATATTACTGTGCTGTAGTACTAAATAGCAGTGTTATATCCTGGTAATATAGTGCTAAATAGTTCAAGGCAGCTGAGTGGACCACTGTTGGTTAAATTATAGACAAACACCATAATATTCCATAGAAAATGGGAAAGTAAGCCCTCTTCTGTACATGGAAGAGGGGAAATGTGTGTGGGGTTGTGTGTACACCATTATCTACTTCCTTGTGCATAAGCATAAAGATCTGTGTAGCCCTACCTTAACAGGTATCACCACAAGTAGCTTTTTGGCCAAAAGGTTAGCCCACCCCTGCATTAGAGCACCTGCCACCAAAATTCTACATCATGCATTTTGATTTTAAAAAAGAAATATTGACAAATAATGAATGGAGGATCAGTTGGGGCTCTGTTTTTTTTTCCCCTGTGATAACTCCACTGCCACTGAATGGTGTACTTCTCTTAATGAATGTCAAGATTCTTTCAATTCAAGCCCAACTTGTGACTCGGGGAATTATTTTGTCATTGCCTTGTTCTAGAACATTTCTTCAAGCTTCCCATTTAGTCCATAGGCTTACAAATTCCTGGTGGTCTCCCATGCAAGCACTGAACTATGTTTCTATTTTTAGTTTCCACTTTTAATTAAATTAAAGATAAAAAATTATTTTCTTATGAGGAGGGGAAGGGAGAGACAGAAATTGAAAGGTTGTACCGTCTAGATGGGCACTAATCATTTACACCCAATCTATTATCTTGGGAAGAAATTGACAACTGAAGTTTATTCTCTTCAGAATAACCAATAATATCTAATGCCCAGGATTATATCTGCGACCAATACGCAAATGTCTTTTTAGAAAGTATCCCAGAAGGGAAATTTAACATATAATAAAATGAAAATAGTTGCTCCTCCTGACTTTTGTCACATATGCAGGCAAATTGCATATCACTATTCATAAAGATAGATATATTACTATGGATGAAAATAGAACAATATAAGAACCAAAACTAAATTATAGAATGTGGTAAATAAATGAAAAAAACCTAACCTTTCTACTTTCGAGAGCACACATTCTAAAATCATGTGATTTCTCTCTTTTTTTTAAGCAAATCTTCATTGCTCCATAAGCATTACAAGGTGTCATCAGAAAGTCTTTTTGCTGTAAGCTTTAAAGTATGTCATTTCTAGGGATTTCTTTCTACTTCACTCAACATTCATATTTTCCACAGAGCTGGATAAATATTCTTCAAAATCCATATTCATGAGTTAAGAATGTAAGATGAACGGGGGGAAGGCAGAATATACATATATCATTGCCTACCTGTTATACATTTTATACCTGGTTACTATGAAAAATACTGTTGAGTGTCCATGATAAGCATGTTTGCAAAGCAAAGAGGTTAAAAAGAGAGAGAGGTCCATTACATCTCTTACTCCAAGTTTATACCTTTGAAATTTTTTTATCAAAAGTCCTGGAGAAGAAGGAAACTTTGCAATGTATTTTATATCACCAGATGGCTAATAGTTTCAATAGAATCTTTCCCATGTAGACATCATTTCTTAACAACCTTTTTGCCTCTAACCGAGACAGCTTACAGCAGCAATTAAAACAAACAAAAATGTCCCACCTTGTATGAAAACTTAATTGTTCAATCCAGCCAACTTTAACTGTGGATGATTTTAACAGGAGCAATTAACATTTAAATCTCTTCCTCTTTTGATTTAAGAACATCGAAAATGCACCATTTTCATGTCTGTAATAGAATACTAAGACCACACAAATGTGATTATAACTTGAAAAGGCTGTGGGCTGAAGTTGTAAGCACGTTTGGGGAAAATCTTTTATTTTTAATCTTGCTGGGGTTTAATTCTATTCATAGGAAGGAGGAAAAGATTAAATTACATTACTTATGTATTTGATATAAGCAGACAATAGAAAAGGACCTCTCTTATCTTGTCTTTCCCACTGATTTAATTCTTCCCCTTTGGCTGGATTTTTTGCACTGCTATGGACATTGAGTTGGTATCTAGTTATGAAAAAAAAAATTGCTCACTACCAAAGGTTCCTATTTCTGTTCAATTTAGTCATTAAAAACCAGTCAAGAAGTTACATGCGTGAATCTTCTTGCATGGTGGATCACTTATTATCGGTGACTAAACAAGTAGCATGAAAACAACTAATAACACCAAGTACATTCAGTACGAACACAGCTCTCTTTGAACATGCAGGTACAACAGATAGATCGTTCTATCATTCAATAATATGAAAAATCTCAAGGAGTGGCTGTCTTTGTTATATCATAGCATTTATTTAATGGTCAGATGCGCAAATGACTTCACACAGGAAAAGTCCATCAAGTTCCAGGGCTATCTTTCAGAAACAGACATAAACCTAAATCTGAGGCACAGAACGTGTGAAAATACTAAGCAAGAGAAGGTGATTTCTAGCGTAGCAGTTGAACCAAATCCTGTTCTAGCATCTCTCTCCTTCCTCGAGTTGAGGAGATGGATTCAAAGAACAGAGGCACAGGGCCAACACTTGTTCTGAAAATTATTTCTTGGGGGGGGGGGGATTAGAACGACCCATTAGGTGCCTGAAGGCAAACGGAGGCAAACTTGTTTGATTTTCATGTTCTTCTCAGACTCGAGTGCTCTAAAAGAAAAATAAGAATTTTTATCGCCCGCCTTTCTTTTTTTAATTGTCTCTAGGATTTGGATAAACTGCGTGTTTTCAGAGTATTGATATTGAGAAATGAAAGATGGTCACATTCAGCGCGAGGGATTGGGTGAAACAGAACTGACAAGCTCTTTCTTACCTCTCTTTCTCTCTGTGTGTAGTTTCCCAACTCCGTTCGTGGGAAAATCAGCGGGAAAGACGACAAGGAAAAGGGGGGAAGGAAGGAAGGAACCAAAGAAAGACTGGGAACGCGCGGCCCTGGCTCTGCGGCAGCCGGCTCGGCGCTCCTCCGTCCTAGGTCAGAAACGCGTTATGGAAAAGAGAGAGAGGAAGATACTTCAAAAGGCGCTGATTTCCAAAAGTGACAAAAAAATACCGGCACTTTAAAGGTTAACTACCTTCTCTGAATAACCAGCATTTGAGCCAAGCACAACAAAAGGTGGCTTTTCAAGCTCACTGGCCAATGAGAGGAACTGGTGGGCGGAGTCAGGACGCTTACGTTGGGGTTTTCTTCGTGTTTTTTTTTTTAAAGAAGCTTTCCCCCTCGCTCGTGGCCCCCTCCTTCTCCTCCTCCTCCTTCTCCACCTCCTCCTCCTTAGTTTAATAAATTAATGCAGCAGGAAAGTCCGAGGATCCCGCGAATTCTGTCGAGGAGAAGATAGGACGAGGCGGAAAATGGACCTGATGGAGAAGCAACCGACAGACTTTTCGCTTTTTCTTGCTTTCCGATCCTAATGGGAACCGAAGCCCATGCAACTTACCCTTAGCTTCCTTCCCCGCTTTAGTCATGAGCAATGGGACACCGTCCCTGCAGCAATAATAACTTATTCGCGTGGGATAGATCCCTGGAGGAAGAAATCAAGGGCATCAAAACATCGACCAGCGGAAAAACAACATTTCCGGAACAATGCAGCAAAATGCGGAGGATCGCGAATTCCTTTGGATATAACTGAGGGGGATAACCCTAAAAGACCGAAGAGATTAGCCCCTGGGTTTCTTTCCCCCCACATGGCCAATTTATTCTCGTGGCATTCTGCGTGGTCCAGACGCCCGGTGGGAGCGCTGGGGTTCCACTGAAAGAAAGGGAGCTCTTCTCTTCTTTGCAGGAATCTGGCCGCTGGAACAAGGCTGTTTTAACACGGAGAGCAGCGCGGGAGTTTAGAGGCCAGTTTTTTTCTCTCTCCAAGGTGCTAGAACGTGGGGGAGGGGGGGGCGGTTTGCTGTCCAGGGTCCTGAATTCCCAACGCCTCATCGGTCCGAGCTCAGCGTCTTCCTCTTGCCCGGGCGTCTCTAACTACAAGGATTGTATAGAAAATTAACAAAGAGGAAATTTCCACCATTTTACTCAGTCTGGCATTTATTTATTATTATTACTATTCTTATTTTGTTGCTAAGTGCCAATTTATTGTGCTGACTTGTGGACTACAAATCCATCCGATCTGAAAAAATGTGTAACCTCAATGCATTTGGAGTCTACCTTTGGGAGACCGTAGTATTCTTCAGGTAGGCTTTTTCCTAAACCACTCAGCTAGGGGTGTCTGGGTGTTGGAGATGCTATGCTGGATATGGTACGCTTGCCTTAGTTGCCAAAACATTTCCAGGTTCTTTTGGGATTCCCTCTTCATATCTTTCGTTCATCTTGTTTATTTGTGGCTTGGAGTGAAATGTTTTGTTTGTTTCTAATTATTTAATTCTGAATAGACGGAGTTTTGACAGCTTTATGAGTTACTCGTTGTAATTAGCACTGCATTCTCTGCCTGTAACCGCAGTGCTGAAAACATCGAGTACTCAGACTGGTAAGAAAGCGACAACTAGCGGTAGCAGCAAGCATTGCACGCATCCTACCACAAAACGAAATCTTTCTCTTTCTGGCTTAAAGCATAGAGTTGCTGAGGGACGGGGCTGATCATAAGTCAAAAAGTTTGGATTATGCTTTAGTTATCTATTTATAATGACATTTTTAAAATTAATTGCTTTGTGTCAGGAGAATTGCTGGAATTGCTCCTCTTGGGCTCCAGAAACCAAGCTGTACTTGTTCACTACAATAAATGTTTCACTTTTCAGAAACTTATACAACTCCTGTATGCCTACTTAGAATTAAGCCCCTTTTATTTCCATAGCACGTACAAGTAGAGAAATGCATAGAAGATTGAAATCTCTGCATGTTTCTGATTAATCTGTTAACTGTATATTGATTGAACTGGCAGAAGTGCCACATGGTTCTCTCGGAAGTTCCTGTTAAAGACACAGGGAGAAGGCAAAGTTACTGTTTGAGAATGAATATTATAATCTTATATTATGGAAATGCGAAGTGTCATCAGCTGGCATTTGTGGGCCTATATTTATTTAACAAGCTGCAAGCTTCATCAATCTTACAAATCATTTTCTCCGCATGACTGGAACATTTCATCTTCCATGTGTTTTAGAGGTGCAAAACCTGGTCGTTTGATAAAGAATGCTGAATCACTGTATATATCTAGGTACGTAGATAAACTACCCATAACCAAAAGAAAAAAAACATTTATAAAAAAACTTATTTTCCTTCCTTCCTTTCTTCCTTCCTTCCTTCCTTCCCCTCTTAGTTTTTCAAAATTAATATATATTTTTTCCAGTAATGTCAAGATTGCTGCTTTCCCAATCTTCTAATATAAAATATTTTAGATCTCTAGTGAGGAGTATATGGGTCATCTAAGAGGTCAATTTATCAACAAAATCCACATTACCAAAGAGTACGCATGCAGCATAAATTCTGTACTCAGTTACACTGCTGAAGTACTATTTACTTCAATAAGCTTTCAAGTGGCTTGTGTATGGAGTGCAATCTTAGTTCAGAACAAGTATGTCCTATGCTTTAGCACCAATTTGCCAAATCTTAATTGCTAGTCTTTTCTTTGGTCCTGGCAATTCAAATCTCCATGCAGGATAGCAAACAAATATTATTGGAATGCAGGTAACCTATGGGCAGTTTTAGAGTAGATAATTATATATTAATAAGATTTCAATATTATTAAACTTTCTAAAAGCATATTTTAAATTTTGTCCACTATTAACAGGGACTTTGTCTTGTGGAAAATACTTTACTTTACTTTACCAGCTAACAGAAAAGCAAGAAAGAGTATGCAGTTTGTTTCTCATTTTATTGACATATAAATTGCCTATCTTTTCTATGGAACACATGTGCAAAGGAGACTCATTTCAAAACTATTTGATAACAGATATTTGTTATCTTCCTTGAGCATTTTTGGTACCAGCCATTACATTTTCCTATACCAAATACACACACACACACACACACACACACAGAGCAACTTTAATGTTGCTATGCTGCATGGAAACCAGGCCTTTCAATTGTGTCTGTATTGATGCTTTCCCAATACTCATCCTGACATATGAAATTTGAAGCAAATTCTGCAAAAATTTCCAGAAGCAACAAAGAGTCTTCTAAAGAAGACATTACTAATTTTCAACAAGTTGCTTGTTTGTCACCCAAAATTCCAAACCTATATTTTATTCACAAATCACTTTTGATATTTTAGTGTACTGGATTAAAGGACATTTTCCAAACAATATGCGCTGTGGAGAGATACTAAGCATGCAATTAGTCAGTCAGTAATCCAATTGCCCTTAATGGAACAGAAATATGTACTTAATTAAAAGCACTGAATGATTTTTCAAAGGAGAGTTATTTGAGACTGGAGTCAGTATCACTTCAGTACATAGCCTATGAAAAATAAAAATAAAAGAAGGATGGGGAAATGTATCCATAAATTATATAAAAAAAGAAAACTAGGCTTCTGGTTAAACATAAGATATTCTGATAAGCCATTACTAAATTAACAGGGACAAATAACATCTGGTGTGTGAGTGTAAATATTATGACATTCCCAATATAAAATTTGTTTGTGTTTTATTCAGAGCACTTCTGAAAGAATTTGCAGTTTATTCACAAGTGCCACTTAAATGATATAATGATTATAATATATATAATCAGTTTACATACCAATCTGTGTTGCCTTTAAAGCTTGAAACAGTTCCAACAAATACTTAGAATGGATTGTTGAGGTTAAAAAAGAAAGGAAATAAACCAATTAATTTAGGTTGGATGAATCATTAGGTTTGTCTACCAGCAATGTCATATGTACTAAACATCCCTGCAAAATCTGGTTGTTTTTTTAACACACAAGAGCTTTGCTTTTTTCTGTCATTAAATGCAGTTTGTTAAAGATAGTAAATATAATATAGAGATATATTACTGTATGTGTGAATACACATAGAGAGACACACACACACAGACACACACACATGCCTAAGGAAATAATTCTATTATGTTTCTCCATTTAAGAAACAAGTCCACAAGGTGCATAGAGAAGAATGAACATGGGTCTATTGATCTACCCATTGTTTTAACGTTGGCAACATTTTCCATATCTGCTGAATTTTTAAGGTTTTCAAAAAATTATAGCAAAGCGTAATCAGAAACTAAGCTATAGTTTTACAGTGTTACTTTGTTGGATATAACTTGGAACGTGCCTATGTGAAGATAATTACCATATCGGCCAGGTTTTTAGTCTGTTTAATTGGATTTGGTTTGAACTTGCCTTTTGAGACTGAAATAAAGTAAGTATAACTTTTCTAAAGTTAGCTAGGTAAATTGACAAAACTGGGATTACAGATAAAGTACTACCTGGGGCTATGTTATACTTCACATTTTAAATCAGGCATTTTTGGGAAGGAGAGGAATTTGTGTTAACTAGAATGGTAGTGAAGTTTGTCAGGTTAATATACTGAAATGTTCTGGTAGCTTGATAAACGTGTTCAATATATTTAGTTAGTATTTTTCTACATCTTGTCAGCAAAAACACGATCTAATGGGGATGGAAGGAAATGTACAATTTTTAGTTACCTTTGACAAGCAAGTTAGAGTAGCGATGTTTCATCCCCTATTAAAAAGAATCATATATTTTTAAAAAGCCAGTCGGAGATTCCATGTCAAATTTCTGTTCTTTTCACTTTCCCGCTGCAATGCCAGATAACACCGTACTGAAAGAGTGTGCTTCACTCTAAAAACCGTAACTTTTGTCAGAAAGTTATTTTAAATGCTTTAGACATTTGTAGGAGTAGCCATTTCTGTTCCAAAATGTGATGTCCCTTCATCAGGGATCAAATTAAGATGGCTGCCATGACCATGTGATCAAAGTCCCACTCCTTTTTTTTAAATGCATGTAACTGCCATCTTGATATAGAGGCCCAATGTCTGTTTGTCATACTAGAATCCCCTTTACATTGATTAGTAACATGAAAGAATAACATAATGTGTAAACGTTTTTATCTTCTTTTTTTTAAAAGAAAATTTTATAGATAATATGTTCCCTACTAGTAAAGAAAATATTTATTTTAAGAATAGATAGCACTTATATAGCATAATAGAACAGCGGTAGAACAGTGGTATCCGACTGATAACAGGCTACAATGTTGCATTGGCTTCTTGGCTTCTCACCGGATTCATCAGCAAAACTTTTAAGAACCTTTTTGACATTTTTCAAGAAATGAAATTCAAGAAATTCTTCAAACCAAGCTTGGGAATGAAATTATCCCTAGATGGCCAAATTAATCACAAAGCATCCTGGGATACTTTATATAATCACGATGTATTTCTATTTCAACTCCTGTTCAGTTTCTGAAAGACATAGAAACAGCCAACCAATTCATTGAAGAAAGCTCACTGAATATCTCCTGTTCTTCCCCCCCCCCCCAGCAGCAATCGTTTTACTGACTCTAGGATATTCACAGGCCTAACACTGCACTGCAATCCAAATTTTGGCACCAAGAACTAAGTAAATGATAGTTCTTCTTGGAGAACTGTTCTTAGTTAAATATTAGTCTTTTCAAAGCAAATGCCCAAAGCGCTTTTATAAAAGGTACTGACAATTTATAAATAAAAAATAAGGATTTCTACTCCATGCTACTGCATGGTACATCAAAAATTAAAATTTTAGATAGTGAGCCAAATGCTAATTTTTGAAGCATTAATATAAAGTCTTATATTTGTTCAAATCTTTTACCATCCAAAATAACCTTAAATAAAACTTCCAGCAAACTTCAATTTGTAGGTTTTTCTAGTTAGAGAATTAAACCTTTAGCCATATGTATAGTTCATTGAGAATATGTCCAGTTAGATTTATGGGTCTTGCTTTGTGCTAGGAGTGAAAGTTTAGTTGTTTTTAATGATAGAATATATTCCTTAGCTGTATTTGCTTTCATGGCAAACCAGTAATTATAATTGAAAGGGCTTTATTTCCCAAAATATGCTAAACATTAAAGCTGCAAATGGAATTCTATGTATACTTTTTTGGAAATTAACTTCTAAGCTTCTTAGAATTGCAATTATTTTGTATAATTTGTACACTAGCTATGATTCAAGGAACCTAGACAAATTAGCCATTATAATTGCCAAAAAGTATGAATGGACCATGTATGTAATTTGTTTTAGGTTAGGATTTCTAAAGAATTACTTTTTATTCTATTTTCTGAAATTCCATTAAGATGTAAGCCTAGAGGTGCTGCACATTTTACATATATCTACAATGGGAAACCAGCATTTGCAACACAAGCACTACAAAAAAAGCATACTAAAGGTTATTATCACTGAGCACACTTAATTAACTTATTTTCCATCTTTCTCTTTCTCCATATAATATTCATAGTCCTGTTAAGCATTCATAGCTGCAGGTTAGAACTGTAGAGGTGTAGAGAATTTGGATAAAATTGTATCAACATTATATTTTCATATATCTATGAAAAATTATATAGATCACCATTTTTCAAAGATGTGTTGTGCACTTATTGGCACATGCATCTATATAAAAACCTTATTTGTGAAATCATTAGAAGTCATGTCTTGGAAAATGAGTGTTCTTAAGACAAATCAATCACTGAATATTTGGCATTTATGGAATTCTAGACGTTAGTGAAGCTTGCTTTCCTGAAGCTTGTGCACTAAACTTCATCCCATATATTTGTTGATTTTATTATCAACAAATATCAGCAAAGTCCTCTATGTGCTATCCCCCAAAACAATGTCTTATGGGGAAAGAAACACAGCAGCTTAATAACTACAGAAAACAAACCAAAAACCTATTTACTTATTTTGACTAAAATGCTTGAATATTGTGAAAATAAAAAGTATTCCCACCTATCCAACCCGTACCAGAATTTTCTTCTCCAAAATTACAGCACTAATATATTCTGGAAAAGTGTAATTCAGAAGGAAAATGTTCTTTACTAATGCAGAGCAAAATGTGTTATGTACAGGCCGTTGCTTGTTCAGGATTTTGCACTGGGTAAGCTGCTCACATAATGCTAAAGCATTACAGCTTGTAAATATGTTATCTTGGCAGCAAGTAAAACTGCTTTGGTGCAAAGACATCTTGTTTGAAAACAAATGCTCTATGCTTTGTAAATCTCTTTAACAACACGAAGGTTCTATATTTGTGGAACCTCAGAAATCTGGAAAGTGTGTGTGTCTTTCCAGACAAACAGACATATCATCCACCTCATTCTCAGAAAAGGAAGGGGGAAAAACAGTAAGCATTTGCTGATATGAAGATCATCAATATAAGGACAGTAGTTTTTGTAGTGCCATTCATCACTGCCTGGTGCCTTGAGATAGAAATTGGAAGCAGAAACCCAAAATGCACAGCAATCAAATTAATCTCTAAATACGCTCTACATTTTTTTTATATTAATAATACAGCTTTCAAATATGGGCATAAATCTACCCCCGTTTTGTAATCAAGAGAGTTATGAATGTACTCTAATTGAAGGCCTTTTC
The DNA here is from genome assembly GCA_032468235.1 of Pseudoxyrhopus heterurus. Taxonomy (NCBI): domain Eukaryota; kingdom Metazoa; phylum Chordata; class Lepidosauria; order Squamata; genus Pseudoxyrhopus; species Pseudoxyrhopus heterurus. Next base: position 192,263 of record JANHJO010006928.1, on the reverse strand, counting down.
GGCTACATTTTAGTTGCACTTTCATTGTGCTATTTTTGTTTATAGATCTATATTTGTGGATTTTTGTTGATATTCTTAGTTATGTTTATCATGCTCAAATGAAAAGATGGGTTATAAAAGTCAAAAACAAACAAGCAAGCAAGCGAATTGGAAATTGTGATTGTTGGGTCCTGCCCAACAGTGGTTCTTATGTTTTCTTATAAATGCCCCCACTCTAGTTACTGTGGAAAGAAAAATGTAAGTGTTGCTACAGAAACCACTATTCATTCAATGACCCCGAAGGGGAAAGGCAAGCTAGATGAGAACATTTGCACAAGAGGAAACTGATTCCATCTTGGAAGAAGAAATAATACATTTTGAGGTCAAGTATTCTAGATGAAAACTTTAGGATCACATTACTGTCTCTAGCCTGATGTCATATTTAATATATTAAATAAATGTAATAAATCAAACTAGAACTCATGTTGATGGATTCTTCAGATCAAACACAAAATCAGTTCCCTGTTCAAATTTCATTCCTTTTTTGCTAAAAGGTCAGACAAATATTCACATTAAATCAGATCTCTGAAATCTTAAGGTCTTTTAAGGCCTTCTTGTCTCCAATATGTTACAATTGGAGGTAGAGGAAATTGAGGAAACTTTGGAAGTATCAGTTCAATAACAAAACCAAGAGCTTCTTTTATATATCATTAAATGGATGTAAGTGTTTAGTCTTCAATTTTCTTTTAAACAATAGGCATGTCCATCACTTTAGGTGTCATGTTTTCTTCTGCACTTCTCCCTCATTGGTGGACCTAAATGGGGTTTTCTAACTGCTACCACAGCACCCAAGTAGTAGTAAATGGACAGAGAGAGAATGCTGTCAGCAATAGCCATTTTATTTCAAATGAAGTCCAAGTGGGATGTTCTGCTGTGAACACTGGAGGGAATTCAAAAAGCTAATTCCATTCCTTCAAGATGGTTCAGTGGGCTGAGTGGGGACAGGAATCAGTAAATTCACACATTCCAATTTGTGGGGGTGTTGGTTATTTTGTCCCACCAATTGCTGAGAACAGGATTATGCCATTTATTTAAAGCACACAAAAGTTCACTATATCACTGCCTGATGAATAATTCTGTGGGTTCTTCTGTTTTATACATTCCAACATCAATCAAATATGAATATATTATTACCATAAAAATCAACAGTATATGGCTTATTTCAAGGATATGTGACAGGATGAATGGGATATCAAAGCAGTTGTATTTGTTATGTGATTTCATGAAATCAAAAGCAAAGATTATGCATGCCAGAAATGATGTCTGTTCAATATATAGTGAAATATAGATAAAATCCACTGCTTAGAAAAAAATACGACTCTTATCCAACTTTAACAAATGATTACACTCCCCTACTTTCATTTTAAAAATCTATTACAAGCTGCCACATTCATGTGGATATGTTATTAAAATGAAGAAATACAGTTATAATAATATCAGATAAGTAAGAGGGGGCGGTCAAGGGGCATACCCACATCAGAATGCAGT
>JANHJO010006928.1:100075-119266 GCA_032468235.1 Pseudoxyrhopus heterurus | reverse complement strand
TCCTCCCTAGGAGCAAGCGTCTTTTAATTTCTTGGCTGCAGTCCCCGTCTGCATTGCTTACAGTCTGTAGAGCTGGGCAATTGAAACTAAGGCAAAGGCAGATCGTGGCCTCATTTAGGGAAAGGGGCCTTGTGAGTTACTTTATGGCAAAGAATGGAAGCTTTGTGGGGGGAGGTGAGAGGCAAGGGCTGGTTTTCTGGAGAGCTTGAAGAACCTGAGCCGGTTAAAAGTGGAAAATGTGGCGCTAGATGAATAAGTAGGTGGTTCCTTATAATGCAAGTTTCTGTGAATAGCCGAGGAGGAACGGGAAGCCTTGAATGGTACTTCATACAAAGTCATACAGGGCTATGTCTAGTCAAGTAGCACTTCAAGTAGATTTTGCAGCTCTCTTGATGTTAGTATTAGAGCACTTTTGCAGGTGAACACAGATTGCACTAAGAGCTATCGCTCTTTTAAAATAGGAGCAGCTCTCCACTGCTAAGCCAATTGGGGTCTGCTTACAATTAGTCAAGAGGACAAACATAACCCAACAACAATGTCTTTTTCGGCCATGTCCCATTGATCAATTCACCTGCCCATAATGAAACAGCTTTAAGCAGCTGTTAGCTTAAAATACTGATTTCCTTCCTGTCTAACAGAACAACAGCGTTGGAAGGGACCTTGGAGGTCTTCTAGTCCAAACCCTGCTCAGGCAGGAAACCCTATACCACTTCAGACAAATGGTTGTCCAACCTCTTCTTAAAAACCTCCAATGTTAGAGCACCCGCAACTTTTAGTGGCAAGTCTTTCCATTGATTAATTGTTCTGTCAGGAAATTTCTCCTTAGTTCTAAGTTGCTTCTCTCCTTGATTAGTTTCCATCCATTGCTCCTTGTCTTGCTTAAGGTGCTTTGGAGAATAGGTTGGCCCCCTTTTCTTTGTGGCAGCCCCTTAGATTATGGGAACACAGCTATCACCCCTGTCCTTGCATGTCACCCCTAGTCCTTCTTTTCATTAAACTAGGCGTACCCAATTCCAGCAACCGTTCTTTATATATTTTAGCCTCCAGTTCCCTAATCAACTTTGTTGCTCTTTCTCTATAGTCTTTCTACATGCTCAACATCTTTTTTATATCATGGCGACCAAAACTGGATGTGGCTTACTAAGGCATTATAAAGTGATATTAACACTTCACGTGAGCTTGATTCTATCCCTGCGTTAATGTAGCCTAGGACTTCGTTGGCTTTTTTGGCAGCTGCAGCACACTGCTGGCTCATATTTAAGTGATTGTCCACTAGGACTCCAAGATCCCTCTCACTGGTACTACTGTTGAGTGAGGTACCATATATATTTTATGTTCATTCTTTATTTGGGAGCTGTGCACCATAAGCTGTACTAACCCAACATCCATTTCAGCAGCAGAGGATGGACTATAAGAACCTTGAAAACTAACAACTGGAAAGCTGGCCAAGTGTCTATGTGCACATACATAAGCACTGGCACATCTTCCAAAGATGTGACTGTTTCTTCTTTAAGAAGTGCATCCCTTATGCTGATGATGCTTGCAGTCAAATGCTTTCCTTTGCCTTAACAAGCTGAGGCCAAGATAGCTGACAGAAGCTGATGGATGGTGGCTCTATCTTATATACATGAGGACTGGCTGTACTTCTGCTATTACATGAAATGAGAGTTTAGAAGACAATCTACAATCTATGAACAGCATGCCATGCTTCAGAATACTACCAGCTAACATAGTTACAACTCCATGGCAAATTTGGGGGCAATGGATATTTCCAGTTTTCTCTCAAACTTGTGAAAAAACTAAAAAGTAAACCACAAACCCCCATTTGCATCTTAAGCTCCAGTCCAATGCATTCAAACATCCCACCACTCAGATATTGTCACAGCACCAAGTCCTCTACATTCCTATAACCAGAATAAATTATATCTACATTTCAGCAATCTAAGTTGTTCATTCCTGATTTAAAATACTTTGGAGATGCCAGGCTTATGCAAACACACACACACACGAAACTAAAATAGAATTAGTCGTGATGGCAGTGGTTAGAATGCAATACTGCAAGCTAATTCACTGCTCACTCCAGTTCGATTCTGACCAGCTCAAGGTTGACTCAAATTTCCATCCTTCAGAGGTCAGTAAAATGCTGGAAGTTTGGACATAACCAACTGTAGAAAGGAGATACTGGCAATCCACTACTTAGTCACAATTGGGACCAGAATTTATGTTGCTAAGGTAGGCAGTTAAGTCACAAACTATTTCATGACTTTTTGCCATAGTTGTTAAGTGAGTCATGTGGCTGTTAAGTTCCCACATTGACTGTTTGTTGGAAGCTAGCTGGAAAAGTCCCAAATGGTGATCACATGATCCTGGGATATTGCTACCATCGTAAACATATGCTGGTCGCCAACACCTGAATGTTGATCGCATGACTGTATGGTTGCTATGACAGTGGCTAGTATGAGGACTCGTCATGTCACATTTATTTTGAATGATCGCTAAATAAATGGTTAAGTCGAAGACTACCTCTAACTAGTGAATGTAGTAATCTGGAGTAAAACTAATCATAGAAATTCAAAGAACGGATTATAGAAAGGAATTTCTTCTATACATAACATCCAGAAATGTGCAAGATACATGCAAGCCTGAAGAAATAGCACAAGAGATATCATTAATCTGAAAATAATTTAGAACTGGGGATATAGTGTCTTTCTCCTGACCCAAATATTCAAGATGATCTAAAGCAAAATCAAGATAACCAAAAGAACATTGCAGAAACAACTGCAATTAACTTCACAAAGCACTGGATGAACATCAATGTACAACAGGGGTGTCAAACTCGATTGAGGGCCATATCAGGGTTGTTTGACCTATAGGGGCCGGGGTGGACGTGGCCATCGTGTCACTCGTGTCAGGGAGGTGCCTGTGGTGGCCTGAGCACTCTGCCAGTGAAAACGGGCTGCTCAGCTCCGTTTTCAGCTGCGATGGCTTCCTGCAACTCTCTGCCAGCGAAAATGGAGCTTGGGAAGCTGCACACAGCCCTTACAAGCTGTTTTTGCCGGTCCTTCGCTGTTTCCAGGGCGGCCCCACGGTCCAGATCTAAGCACCCCACCAGCCGGATCTGGCCCCTGGGCCTTGAGTTTGAGATCCCTTATGGACAACAAAGGGGTTTCTAAAAATCTTCAGAATAAAGACGATTTAAACTTTAAATTCTAATTACAATTCTGAGCTACTATTAGATGCAAGTTATTGAAGTACTGGAAAGAAAACAAAAATCACATTTCATTTATTTGTCCACAGAAAAGTATCATAGCAGTTCACTAAACCACATTTTATTTAAAGAAAAAAGTTCTGAAAACTCAGGTTCAGTAAAAAAGAAAATTTCAAGGGAAAGTAGTCAAGAGTCAATTAGCTCTAGAATCTTTAAAGAACAGTTAACATATAGTCCATGAGGCTATTGGCATAGATACTAAAGGCTTTCTTCAAAATCTGGAAGGCTTGTTGATACTACAAATTAAATTTAACCAAATAAATGGAAATTTAGAATAGATGCAAAAATGCTGAGTACAATTAATCAGACGTTTAAACACATCAGAAGTCAGCAACCTGGCTAGAGTGGTAATTACAATATTAGATAAGATTGCAGAGAAATATTTTGTCTTTCTTCATTACTTACCACATAAGACAGATGCCTTTGCCAAAACTGGTTGGTTTCTAGTAAGGGTTATAGAAACTTCTACAAACAATAAAGAACTGAGGTGTAGGGTTGGGTTTGGCTTTTTTAAAGAAATGATAAAACAAATCCAAAGGGCAATGAAGCAATTAGTTTTGAAATATTTGCTGTTTTTTTACAAAATGATAGTTTACAAGATAGGAAAGTAACCAACCTAACTCAAAGAATTTGAGTAGGCATGCCTTTATACTCTGTTCACAAATGATCTGAAGTTAGGGCTAAGCAATGAGTTTAGCAGTCGACTCCAAATTTAATGCATTGGTTAGGAAAATAACTGGCCGTTCCAAGAAGTTATCTCCAAATTTTAGGAATGCACGCTAATATTGCCCAAATTTAAACAAAAGCTAATTGTTCACATTTAATACAGCATTAACAGAGATATGGGTGGTAAACATGTCTTGTGATGGGCAGCACAGTAAAGATAAAATAATTTGTGGCTACAGGGAAAAAGAAGAAACTGAACACATCTAGTTCATATAGATTACAATATTATTCAAGAACAGATGCAAAAAGGAGCATGCAAAATGATCAAGGAAAGCACAAATACCATACAAGGAAATGTTAGAATGTGGTACTACTTGGGTGCAGAAAGCAGGGAAAGGGGAGGGGGAGACACCAGGTTTGTTTAATATAATTCAGTATGGAGTTCTTTTCACATGTAATTTGATATACATATTAATATAGCACACAACACAGAATAGATAAGTGGAGAATAAAGCCATCAGTAGCTATTAATCTAAAGGCTTTTCCCTCATCAACTGTCATAAACAGTATTCTTCTACATGCTATTTGCTAAGTAATACTTTAACACTTGTTTATGGCCTTTCCAAATGTTAATTGCTCATTGCAAAAAAAAGACTGGATAGAAGTTTCTTTTCATTTATATTGCTGCCATGTCCTTAAACAACATACCAAATGCAATTTACTTACATTAAAATGGACTTTCAAGGAACATATTTCGGTCCAGAGCAAAATGTGTAGCACAGGGTGTCAAACTCACGTCGTTCTGCACGTGACATATTGTGACTTTTTCCCCCTTCACTAAAATGGGGACGGGCATGGTCAGCACAGGACGCATCTGGCCCGCGGGCCGTGAGTTTGACACCCCCTGCTGTAGCACGATTCATGATAGCTACTAAATCAGCCTCTTACACTTAAATCTTAGTTCCCCAAAGCCTCTAATTACAAATCTAAGTTTAAAACTATCAAAAGGTAATTTGTCTCCTTTATCAACCACAGAATACCAATAAAAACTGAATTCAGATGCAGCGTGTTAACAGTGTCACCATCTCAATAAAAATTGTAATTTTAAAATTCTCTAGTATGGTAGTCCATGAATATTCAGCTGCATTCTAAATTAATTTGGTTACACCAGCCATACAGTTTTTAAATAGGTATTGCAGTTGGTTTTCTAGAGGCCATGCACAGTGTGATGGTCTTAATATATAGTGGAGTAGACTATCAGGCACTCCCCAGAGCCGCAATGTTATTTTCCCATTTGCCTGCAGGCAATGTTATTTTCTTTTCTTTTATATACATTCAGCAAAGACAGGTTTCATAGCTTATCCAATGCCATGAAAATAATCACAGTGAAAAATGGGTATCATCAGAAATTGGAGTTTATCATTTCCTCATTAGCTTGGCTTATTTTAAAGCCAATGCAAGTCTTAACACATAGGAACATACTTTGTAAATTGAACATGTGCATATTAAAAAGGTTTATGATTGAATTTCCCACAGTCATGTAATTGTGGAAGGCACTCACTTCAGAGCTAATGACAGTGTCAATACATAGCTGGGCCTCTGAAACTCCTCAAAAGCATTACACAAATACATATATATAAAAAAAACTGTGCAACTATAAAGACATGTGACAATGAGAAAGGGACAAAAATCTTGTGAAAGATTTCAACATACTCCAAAACTGAATAAAGCAAATCTTTATTTTTTTTAACAATTTGCCAAGACTGGAATGAGAGATAAATAGAAGGCACAACAATTTTGTTTCGGTTTTAATACAAATACAAACTAAACGTGAAAAAGTCCCTATTTCAATAAAAAAAAATTTTTTTTTACAAGTTCAGGAAGAGTGTTTTAAAGAGTCAAGTTCTAGACATTTAAAACCTACCCCACAATCCTTGTAAGTGGTAAAACAGTAGTGAGAATTCCTTTTCGTGATCATGTACCAAAAGAAAATATTCTATGAATACCCTTTATTCCACTTTTACAACGCCACAAAAAGAAAAAAAAAAGGGTAACGTCGATTTCCAAACAGCAACATCTCCAGACTGGGAACGAAGAGGTCCTATGACCCCACCTCCCAAGGGGTATATGGATTTCCCTGCCCTTGAAATGTTTGTCAGGTGCTAGATTTTCCTATAGGCTCCAGAACACATGCAGGTAAAAAGGGTAATTCCACTGACTAAAGCGCACCTCATGTCAGTAAGGGGGGGAAAAAGAAGAAAAGCGCCACACTTCCATTAGGAAAAATCACTGGTACCAAAAAAATATATATATATCCAGTCCATATGTCTGCAGCGAGCGAGCAAGGATTTGGTAATTCTTTCTAAAATCCATCTTTTCCTGAAATATTGTTCCACAAAGCTGGAATCTGGGATAAGGACTAGGAAGAAAAATCACAAAACCAAACACAAACAAAATGAGCCAAAATTGTATCAAACGTAGCAGTCTATAACAGGGTAGGACCACATTCCAAGATACCCAAGGCTGAAATTCACAAATCTGCAGGAAGAAGGGTTTGTCTCCTCTCATCATCCGTTAATCACTGGCGTTGCCCGATGCCCCTTCCAGTGCCAAATCCTGGTTTTTGAGACATTCCTCCACGTGGAGGGCCTCGAATCCCACCTCCCAGCCCCCCACGGGTGCCACCAGGCCCACGGGGTCTGTTGTCTCGACGATCACCCTCCCTGGCTGCTCGAGTTTTTTTCTCTTCTACATTCAAGCGCACTTCTCCTCTGAACATTATTGGCTGCAAGAGAAGAGAGAAATATCAAGAGACCAAAAAGAGCCATTTAGAACAGTCAACAACAGAAGTGCAATCCAAGTCTACTGAGAAGTAAGACTCACTAAATTCACCCAATTCTTTCTGGGGAGCACAACCTAATTCATTTGATCTTTCAAAAGGCTAAAAGATAATGCTGTGGATCCTACCACCTGTTTCAAAATAGGCATATGTTGTTTCTGTGAATTCAAACCACTCCATAGTCCATGTATTTTTTTTAACATGTTCGGATTACACATGAAGCTCCTGTACAAAACCATAAAAACACTGGATGTTCCCCTGCCCATCAGACTGGCCCCATTTCAACATATAATCGAGTGTTGTTTAGGAGAGAAGGGCTATTGCATTTCCTATTTTGTCCTTCAGGGCTTTCTGAAAATCCAAGAGAACAATTTTGTCCGTGGAGTCCAAGCAATCCAACTCTCCACAATTATTCATTAAACTGGTGAACTATCCTCACATTTATTATTATGGTTTCAAAAAGTACCAAAGCATCCTAATTCATAAGCATTTTTTAAAAACTTCTTCAGAATAACTAGAGTATGAAATTGATATTTATTTAATGATTATTTTAAATGACTATTGCAAATTAATGCAGTAATAATCTAACTACGGTAGCTATGTACCACTCTTGTTAATTCCACTTTAGCAATCATTTCCCAACATTAAAGCAGAAGAATTCCGGTGATTAGTTTTTGTTTTTAATACAAATATTTTCTGTTTTATTTCAAAAGGATAGATATTTAGCAAATTTCAATATGGCCGTATCACTTAAAAGTTTATTAATTTGAATTTAATGTACCCTATTGCCAAGGATCTTCTGAACTGGTTCTGGATCATCAAATACCACAAATCCAAAGTTAGGCAGTTTTCCTCCACTGTTGATACGCAGTTCTACAACATTTCCATAGCCTGCAAGAGAGTTTGCAAGTTCTTTGATCATACATTAGACTGTTCTGTGAAAATAAGCATGTACTTTTAAACCGCCACCAATAGCAAGCTCCAACCAATAGAAAAGCAATATTCACAGCTTACTTTGAAAGAAGTCCTTTAGTTCTGACTTATCAACATCATGAGGAAGGTTCCCAACAAAGAGCTGGTGACTGTCTGGGTACCTCACAATCCGTCTGGTTTCCATGTCACCCTGTTCTCCTTCCCGTACTTAAATAAGAGAATTGTGGTATAAGAATATCATGATATTAAAGAAAATGAAACAGCATCTATCTTAATCTTTGTTTACAGTAAAAAAAAATGCTGGTCATTAATTAGACAAATGAAATTACAAACAGGATGCAACAATTGATCCAGTTATTCTTATTTAAGAGACTTCATCATTAACACGCAAGTGGCATCTTACCAAAGCCTTCAAAGTAGAATAAAGTGTCTACATATAATTAATTTGGTCTCATATTCTTTCCAACTTCTTCAGAAATATTTTTGCATTTTTTAACCTAAGCACAGGAGTCGGGATGTTTTAATAATTTTATTTCAATACTGAATTCCCTTTTAAAAACCATACAATTCTTCTATATACCAAATATAGAATTTAGTTTTCTTACTTGTTCTAGGGCCTCTTTGTAGTGGGATGTTTGTCCGTTGCTCTCTCACCCTCTGGTCACGCTGAGGTCTCTGTGGTGGAGTTTGGGATTCAGGCTTAGATTCAGGACGGGGCTGTAAAATGTATTAGCACAAAATGAGTACAGAAGACAAGCAAAATTAAAATTTATTCTGACTGTAACCATTAGCAACCTATGGAAAAGAGGGAAAACAAGCTTAAAAGATGGAATGGAGAAAATTAATCCCTTTCTTTCACTTAACATGCTTGTCGTTGAAGCCTACAGAAGCTATACTGATTTGGAAGCACTGATGACAAATGCTTCCTTTCTACAGTATTGTTCATCCATTTCCGGTGAGAATAGCAATAGACAGTTGCATTTAATCTTTAATGTGGCAGTGCCTCCTCAAAATTATGAGGGGGTTGAAGAAAAATAGAAAACAAGTCCAAATGATATGGTTAGGAGACAATTATATAGTTAGAAGCAAAGCCCTCTAGAGCCTAGTGTTTTTAACTAAAAAAAAAAAAGACCATTCCCATTCTTCTTAGTCAAATTTTCTCCTGAGAAATTTTAGAAAGAGGCTAATGTTATTGGGAGTGGGCGAGCCAATAAAATGGATGTGAAATCCATTACTGCTTCCTTTTCTTTTAATACTGTATTTCAAGTACAGGCAATCCCCGAGTTAAGAACATCCAACCTACAGATAACTTGTGCAGGATGCCTATTACTAAAAATGGCATATGGCACTTTCCTTACTTAAGCCAATGAACTGCTGAAGTTGTACAATGTTTTCACGAACTGCTGAAGCTGCATATTTTTAATATACAGCCTATTTTCAGTGGTTTTCAGCATTCATGAAAACACTGCGCAGCTTCAGCAGTTTGCTGATTTAAGGAAGGAGAGTGCCATTTGCCACCTATGCTGAGCACTCCATAAACAATAATCAACTAGCGCTAAAAATTCAAATTAATTGTAAATTCATAGAATCTATAGATTGCATTAAACTTGTTGATTACTCTTGCATGAATTTGGTGGGTGGTTCCTACCTGTGATGTAGGCAATTTGACAACATGGGGTGGTATGCCTGATACTGGAACTGCTCCACTGGGTGGTAAATTCTTACTGGTCACTGATGCCCATGAAGATGTCTGAAAAGAATAGCTTTATTAACAATACTGTACAAGATACCTATGACTTTCAAGGATGTCCCTCTCAACTTCTACCTTTTTTTTCAATTCCACTGGTACACAGTCTCATTTATTTACATGACAAGTATATACTCAGTATTTAATATTTGTCACCATTTAAAATTTTCTTTCAAATTATCTCAGCAGTTAAGAATAAAACTTAAAAATAATTGGTTGTAAGTACTGGCAATTAACGAGAACAAAGATAATTATTAATTTTGCCTACTAAAGTTGCCTTTCAATGCTTTGTTATTGCATAGCTAAAATAAATGGTAAGATTTATAGACATTTGGATTACATTTAGATGCAAATACTGATGGTTACATCTTCTGAGTTCCTTCCCACTGTGGAATGCTTTCCATCAGCCAAATGACTAAATTTCACAAAGGCATGATATGTTACACAGTTCTGTGTTGTATAACCATAATCTCTTATCCGCAAATAGGACTTAGATAAAGCTCATTATCACACTGTAGGTCACAGTAATGGATTGCGGTTAGCTGTTTCAAATTTTCTCAACCACTGATTGGTTGCCAGAAATATGATATATTTACCACTGGGTATCTATGGAGATATTGTCATTTCGTCAATAAGCTGTAAGTAAAACAACTTATATAACTATAAAGGGAAAAAATATGAGGATTTTTGTAGTGCTTTAAATTCATACTCTATTTTAAGGGTATTATTAGATTGGGTGACACAATAACAGTAAAAACAGATTTAACAGTAATTAACTTAGTGGTGCAACTTTAGGAAAATAAAAGCCAGAAAAAGAATTTGCAGGATACTGTTGTAAATAAACATTTTTTTTAAAGAAAAAAAGTAAAAGAACAAATTTATGGAGGAACAATATAAGAGAAAATTTTTGTATTACTCTAGAGTCTTCTTGCACAACAGGTGTTGGATCTGCAGGAACTGGAGAAGGACTCTTCTCAATAGCTTCCTCAGGAGCTGCTTCCTCTACCACTAGGTCAGGTTTTTCTTCTTGAACTTCTACTTCAGGCTCTTGTTCAGGCTCAGCTTCTGGTTCCGGTTCTGGTTCTACAACAGGTTCTTCTAGCTGTTCCTCCAAATCATTGCTGCCGATGGAAGACCTTTTCATTATAGTCAGCAATTTGTCTACGCAGTTCAATAACAGAATCTTCACTGTTTCTAAACCCTACACTGTGGGGTATTTATAAAATGTTCAGTTATTTATAAAATGTTCAATATAATAATTTAATTCAATTCTATACTGGCATGCAAAAATATTTTCTTGGATAAAATCAGTAATACCGCCATCATTTAAGAAAAAATAAAAAAAATTCATTCAAACTCTTTCCTTATACTGCACATAGAAAATATGGCTTCCAAATATATTATTTCTAAAAATGAAAAGAATTGATAGGTCTTTACAGATCTAAGAACAAGATTGCCAATTACTGCTGAATGGTGAAAATTTGACTCTAGAATTAATAATGGACTTTCTGTTATCTATCAGCAGAGCTATGAGGCGACTTTTAAACAAAAATGAGATAAGACTGGATTTTCCGGGAACTGGACTTTTATTTCAGCTAGAGCAAGAAAAAACAGGGTAACTGGAGTGTCAGGTTGACTTACCTGACAGACTGTTCATAGTAAGCTGCTGAATCATCAGCAACTGCCTCTGGAGTCTGTTGCCTTTCCTCAGGCTCTTCTGTCTCTTCCTCAGATTCTGATGAGGGAGAAAAACAACTTTGTATCCTACTTTGTACAAATTAAAAGGACAGCTCATAATGTTCATTCAATCTTTCATGACTTACTAAATGTGTGTATGTTTTAGATACATACACATTTTTGTATATATACATTTTTAATTGATAAAAATGTAGCCAGTTGCACACATGGGAAAGGAGTTCAGGTTTTTGGGTTGCTCTGGTTTTCATCCATAGTAAAATCCATAACAAAATCCTGATACAGAAGTTCTCGGTAGCACTATCCTTTCTCTGGCTCATATCTTTTCACTGATTTTCACTGTTATTGTAAATTTAGTTCTGCTTCCTCTTTGGAAATATCAACAGGTGCTGCACTTGGGCTTTATACCTAAGCAGAGTCACACATGGTTAATACTCTTATGGAGACATCAAGGGATTCCCAGGGCTGTAAACTAGACTAAAAAGTAAAATCACTAGAAGGGTAACAGTGACCACTTGTATAATGCTACCATGTAAACAGCATGGACAAATCATTAGGACTTGAAAGAAATCCTACCTTTTTATTATTCAAAGGCATCTTTAAATTATGCAAGCAAGTCATGATTTGGCCATTTCACTATTTAGAGTAGTTATTAACAAAAAAAACCACTGTCATAAACACAAAATTAAGATTATGGAGCTTACCCTCTGGAGGTTCAGCATTCAAGTCACCAAAAACTTCATCCTGGTAGCGAAATATGTCATTATGGACATAAAACTTGTTTGCAACTGATCCCTGTAGACAATACAATGTGAAAAATAAAATTCAGCAGTTTGCTCACCATATATATTTGATTTCATTCTGTCATCCCAAAATCATTTGCAGGTAAATCCTTGATTTAGAACAATTTGTATAGTGACTGTTCGAAGTTATAAAGGCACTGAAAAATGTGACCTATGACCATTTTTCAGAGTTACGAACGTTTGCAGCATCCCCAAGATAATGTGATCAAAATTCAGATGCTTGACAAGTGGTTCATTCTTATGACCATTGCTGAGTCCCATGGTCATGGGATCACTTTTTGTAATCTTCTAACAGGAAAAGTCAATGGGGAAGCCAGATTCACTTTACTAACTGATTACTAATTTATCAACTGCAGTGATTCATTTAACAACTGTAGCAAGAAAGATTGTAAAATGGGGCAAAACTCACTTAACAAATGTCTCACTTAACAACAGAAATGTTGGGCTCAATTGTAGTTGTTAAGCCGAGGGCTACCTGTACTGGAATGTCAGTCCAAAACAGTTTTACCTATATGTTCTATTCGGAAAATACAAGCAAGACTTGCACTGCTAACTTAACCATTTATTCCTGAACTTTCTGAATCACTTTAAGCAAAATGCAATAGATCTCAATGATTAAAAGACAAGAGTGAATTTTCTTAATTTTAGTGAAAGACATTCTACCATTTAGTATGCTAGTTCAATAGCATTAAGCTACTAAAACAATGATTTCCGACCTTAGCCCATAAGGAATGGCATGGAAATCCTCTTTTAAAGATTAGATATTCCTAATCTACTTGTCATTGAGATTAAAAAAATGCCTGTTTTCTTACAATTTAATTCCTATAAAACCTGATATTCTTTCAATTCAATATTATGATATATTAGCTGGTATTTCATATACTTTTCTATTAAGACAGCTTTCCGGCAAGAAAAGCCATGACTATCTCTTTTGTACACCCCCGCTTTCCTGGATATCCTTCATATAACATACCAGAGAAGTTACTGTTTTCTTTTACATTATTTCAACTATTCATCATGGTATTACGAATAGTAATCTAAAAATTAAAGTTTAAAAGTCTGTCAGAAAGTGGAGAAATCATAAGAACGGGTCCAAAAGAGAACTAGATTGGCAGTTGTTCTCTTGTTTTTTACTAAAAGGGGCTGATACCTATTTTCTACTCACACCTCCTTTTTAAAAGTCATTTAGAGACTTCATTCATTGGGGGAAATCCTTTTAATAATAAACACTGACAAAATACATTTCCAAGAATTGTTACGACAACAAAGTAAAGCTCAATCATTATCGATCTGAAATATATTGCTGCAATGTATGCATTAAACTGGGAAAAGAAAGTGTTGAAATATATAAAATTCTATGTATTATAAATGCATAGTCTGAAACTTCATTGTTGGAAAGTGTAAGCATTAGTGAGTGGTGGTTTTGATTATACGCTTTGTAAATTCTTGATTGGTGTTCTGTTAGTATTTTGAGATTCTCTTCAAAAGGTAGTTGCACATAGACTGTATGCATCTATCTATGCAAGTTGTTTGCATAGGATATCATGGCTTGTTTCCACTTTACCTGTTGTAAGGACTAAGCAAGAAAGACTTATTTACATGGCTACATCACCTTGTAAAGCCTAGAAGGGTGGAGTCAACCCAGAGCAATGGCCTATTGTTGGAGAAAGTGTGTACTATAATAAAGCATTACTGTATGTACAGTTATCTTCTATGCTGTGGTATGTCTAGTCCTTGGAAAAGAAAGAACCCTCCAAGAGGCTTCTGGACAAAAACCAGGATATAAATGTGATTAAATACTAATCTAACACTGAAATCTGGACAAGAATCACAGAAAAAAACATTATAAGCCAGAAAAAAATTGCAAACTTAAATCTTATCTTTAATATGGTGAACATGTTTTTGATCTCTTGTGATAATAGTGATATGCTTGCCTTGCTACGGTAGATAGGAAGATTGACTTTAGCCACATATACTAGTAGTCAGCCAAAATGTTCCTTACATGTCAACTAGATAGTACATTTTTTGTGTACGAACAACTAAAGTCTGGAGCTAGAAAGGTAACTGACTTACAGACTTACAGAAACAGATTACACATAAGAAATTAAGGATAAAATCTAAAGAACTGAAACTGCTGAATACTAACTTCAGGATTTATAGGACAGCGCTAAGAGGGAAATATCCTGAGTTGGTCAGAACATGGTTGATGAATATGAGAAACTGTATGTTAGGTTGAAATTATCTAGAATGGTGTGAATACTTTTTTTTCTGACATATGGACAAAATGTGCCCAAAATAATTGGTAGCATGGAAAGCTATATGTGGCATGGATAAAATTATGATTAGTAACCTAATCTATTCTCTCCTTCTCTTCCTAAAAAGTGTTGGGAAAGGTTCAAAATGGGAACGGTAATTAACATTTGTGGGTTAACTGTCAACAAGCAGAGCCTTAAGAAAGATTCCACATTAAGTTTGATACCATGTATTTTATTATTATGGACATTATTACTTATTATTGTTGTTGTTGTTATTATTAGTAGTAGTAGTAATATCTTTTAACACTATTGCAAACAGTGATAACTTTGTTTATTGCTGGTCTGTGACCGTAATAAAGTTTGTTAAAAAAAGAACAAGTAAATAAAAAAAATGTGTAAAACTAAGAAAGAACAAGGAAAAAGTAGATCAAAATGAAGGTGTGAAGTAGAGCCGAGATTACATGCGTGGATATGAATATATAGATTTAACAATAAATGAATAGGCTTAAATGTACATTAGGAAGCATGAATTGGTGTCGAAGTAATTGTTCTTGGTGCCTATGAAAATAAGAATTTCTAAGTTGGTGACAATATTGTTTTTCCTTAGTAAATAGTAATAAATTCTTTGCCATACACAAGTCTATTTGTGCATTCATATGGCATGTGAAGGAATTTGAATCTAAAAGCATAGTTGGCTTTTTTATGATAAAACACTGAGACAATTAGTGAAAAACCGAAAAGCTGTGGCAGGTTCCAAATGTGGGACATTTTTTGTCAGGAATGATCTTGAGAAACTTGAACATGGAAGAAAATGAAGTTAAAAAAAGAAAGGAAGTGAAAGAAAGAGGACTAGAGGAAGAGATAATGTGAGTGTTACATGAAAAAAGTATTAGATGACAGATTTATCTCCCAACAGAATTGAAGTAGACTAAAGGAAAAAAGATGTGTGGAAGCTATTTGGAAGACCAAAACTAATTATATTACAGAATGCTATAGAAGTATAGGAAGTTTCATAACAATGGGAAATATAAAAAGGATGTGTTGTGGAATAAAGTGAAAAAGCCAGTGGATGAATTAAAATGCATAAAAAATTCCTGCAAGAAATAATAGTATATAAAAGGGGGGAAGGGTCTAGTTAGATGATGTTAACTAGAAAAATGTTAAAATATGGGTATCCTATGTTCATGAAGTAACTGAGCAACTTTATATAAGTGAGAATAGTTCACCTACACCTGACCATGCCACCAAGATCACCAGCTTCCCGATAGTGGAACTTTAAAAGTAACTTAAAGGTAAAGTTTTTTCCTGACAGTAATTAAAAACTGAGCTTTCCAATGTTGGTCTTATAAGGTTATATGCACTTCAATTCTCTGAGGAGCTACACCTAGTATTTGGGGAACTTAGCATACAGATATGTGGAACTGGCATGTAAAGAAGAGTGTAGCAGGAAGGATGGGGAAGGAGTATCACAATAGTGAGCAAAGTAACTCCAGCAGAGTCTTTGGAGCTTAGAGGTATAGTATTTCTGATCTAAAATATGGCAAAAGGAACTGGCTGGACAATTTCTTTCTCATTTTGTCTCCAGATGCAATTGGAACCAGATAACCCCCAATGACAAGATTGGAATAAAGGTGTGTGACATTCCTTTGTTTCATATGTTTCTGAATAAAAAGGGTAACTACAAGTTATACATGCATGTTAAAAGTAAAAACAGACAAATTTAAATATCTTGAGAGAATGTTTCTTAAAGATGGGAAAGCAGAAATTTTAAGACTTGAAAATGCCAGCAATAGTATGTAGTCTGTTTGAAAAAATGACTGTTTGGAAAACAAAATACTGAAATGGATATCAAGCGCAAAACACATCTATAAAGAATATCTAAATAAAAAGAGAAGATTAAAAATGTTAGAATTCAACAAGTTGGTAAAATATTCAGAAAGAGATATTAGAAATATAAAGAATAAGCAATATGTGAATTGATATACAAATGAAAAAATGCAAGTAAGATTTTTTCAAGGATGGAGAAATATGAATTCATACAGTGAACAGTGGAATAAACTAGATTTAATTAATTTCCTTCCCTTTTTTCCTAAATCATGCCTTCAATTTCTTTTATTCCCTATTTCTCTCTTCTTTTTCACCTTGCAAAAGATGTCCTGGCAACGATGTAGTTTTTTGGTTTAGCCAGTAAAAGCCAGGTAGTGAGATTTCTTATCTACAACTAGTTAGAGAGAGATTTTTACAGCGAAAAAAATCTTACAGCAATATTTAAAATTCAATAATATAGACAAGTATTTTCCTGGCTACATACCTCGGGGGCAAGGACAAAAGTTTGCATGAATCTCCGCATTGGCTGAGTGTTATTTGACAGCTCACCCATGACCTGTACGACAACACCATCGTTAATAGTGGCATGAGCATCCACGTGGCGGATCTTTGTGCGGCAATCCTTAAAATTCAATGACAACACCTTCTTGTGGATATCCTAAAGAATAAAATTGAGAGAAGGAAAAATACACTGGGATAATAAAAAAAAAAGATTCTCGGAAATGAAAGTATGGATATGTATATAACAGGAAATATGTTGGTTGTTTTAAATCCAAAACAAATCATTGAGTTCTGGAAGCTCTGACCAACCATTTAGATTGCCAGGAGCCCAGTAGAAAAAATGCAGTATATTTTGACTATTCCAGGTTTCACATGAAATAAAATCAACAGAAATCTCAGAGAGCACTAAACCAAAAATAAAAAAACATAGATCACCCTCACTCTTTTCTTATCCTACACATTTTCCCAGCATCTTCTGCTGTCTTTCCCTTCTCAGGCATCATTACTTGTGGCTGTCCTGGGTTCCTATTCTTTAATGTAATGATCTCTGCACTAAGAAATAAGCTTCCACCACCTTCGCTGCTTCTCTCTCCTTCTTTCAGCCACTGCCAAGATTTACATAGTTTTCAAGGAAGATTCTAAGCCAGTGGTGGCTAACCTTTTCAGCACCAAGTGCTAAAACGGGAGCGCACGCATGCCGGAAACCAGAAGAGCAGCTCCTTGAAGTGCATGTGCGGGAGCGCTGGAAACTGGAAGCTTAGCTTCCCAGCATGAACATGTGCGCCGGCCACCTGGTCTTCCGGTTTCTAATGCACATGCA
This sequence comes from Pseudoxyrhopus heterurus, assembly GCA_032468235.1. Taxonomy (NCBI): domain Eukaryota; kingdom Metazoa; phylum Chordata; class Lepidosauria; order Squamata; genus Pseudoxyrhopus; species Pseudoxyrhopus heterurus. Next base: position 101,912 of record JANHJO010006928.1, on the reverse strand, counting down.
TGCGCAAGACCACCTGGCTGGTGCGCGCATGGGCTCCAGGGAGCTGCTCTTCCAGTTTCCGGCACTCCTGCACACATGAAGACCAGCTGGCTGGCACCCGTGTGCGCACCGGAACCCAGAAGAGTAACGGGCAACGGCTGGCGTGCCCAGAGAGACTCAAGCACACATGGCATAGGTTTGCCATCATGACTTTAAGCTTTACCTTTTTCCAATATTGTGTTCCATATATGAACTAAATTGAACAGATTTTATCCATTTTAGGTTCAAGTATGAGCATGGTATTTTTTTTAAAAAGGAAGAGACCCAATTTATTCCTTTGTTAACTGAATCATCTTTTAAAAATATATATAGTTTGATTAAGCTTTCCTATTTAAATATTTGTGCTACTATATTTAATTCATTCTCTACAGCAAGGTAAAGTATAACCAAGTCCCTGAAAAGTATACAGTATCTAATTAAAGTAGCATAGCAAAAACCAAAAGACACTCAGGGACTATAGTGATGTTTAAAACCTAAGAATGTGGAATTATTTATATCATCTTATTATTGGCTGGCACAGTCAAATAGGAAGTCCTGATCACCACATCCCAGTCTAAAAATCGATTTGCAAGTTTAAACTGCTATTTTTTTTAGCAGTTTAATATTATTACATAATGACTTTACAAATGCTTACAGATTGTCCGTGAACAGCATCCGCTGGTTTTCCATTGGAATCCAAGCCACCATGGACATATGAAGAATTCTTTCCATAAAATCTGTGAGACAACAATTTATTAACACTGTATTTACATACAATTTCAATCTACCAGGTGCATTTTCATAACATTTTATCTGTTGGCATTAAGCAAGAGATATAGGCTCTTGTTTAATTTGGATCTATGGATAAACAACGATTTACCAAACCAATTTCTGCAAATAGATATTGGTAAGGCTCAATCTTTCATCTCCCGTGTGTACAAAATGCAGCAGAAATGTTGATATTATTTTAGGCTTGTCACAATAAAAAACTAAAAATAGAAATAAATAAAAAATTTAAAAACTAAAAATTGGGGAAAATCAGATTTTATTTAAGTCATTAACCTCAATATCTCTTCTAAGTCAGTATCTCTTCTAAGAATGTTCAGTTAATTGCTCTCATTTAAGTTGTTTAGTATCTAAAGCCTCCAACTCTTTGCAGAAAATTTATCTGGATCCAACTTATACAATTTAAAATATACTAACTTACAAATTCCATCAATTCTACTAGAAAAGCTACTAGAAAATAGTTTGTGGGAATTGTAGTTGGAAATAATGCAATTGATTAGTTTTTGCTTATTTCTGGTTTTAGTTATGCATTATTTGCAAGCTCTTGTATCTTACTGCTGTATGTTATAATGAATTCATGTAATTAAGAGGCACTAGAAATTAAGAGGCACTAGAACCCACCATTCTTTTTTTAAATACAACAGCTACTTGCAGTCTAAATGAAAGCATCAGCACAGAACAATCTTGGTTTGTGCCAAGGAGATAAAGTAGATTCCGAGCCAAAATCTGTAATTTAATCTTGCTGAAATCAGTGGGGAAATAGTGCCCATAAGGTGATGAATTTAAAATAAATAAATACATGCATACGTATTTCATAGGAAGGGAAATCTTCAGACTGAGAAAGTCCCTAATTGAAATAAATGTTATATTGGGGTTTGCTTTGTTTGTCTTGTTAATATATTGGCTATGTGCCTCAACGTTTATTTAAAGAAGTGGGGAGAAAAAAACCAGGGACTCTGGTAACAGATTCTAATTTTAATTAACTGATTTTCCATCATCAAGTGAGAGCAGTATTACAGTTCTCTAATTTTTT
>JANHJO010006928.1:45946-56292 GCA_032468235.1 Pseudoxyrhopus heterurus | reverse complement strand
CAGGGTCTGTTTCTTGGATCATTGAATGCCACTTTGCATGGTCAGCTGCATCTTTCAGAATGCAGGGCCGTGGCTTGCATATCTTTGTTGATGGTGTCTTGCCATCTTTGTTTTGGGCGCCCATAAGGTCGCCGGCCATTGGATTCTAGTTGATAGGCAGTCTTGGCAATGGTGGAAGGTGCTGCTCTCTGGATATGTCCATACTAATGGAGACGTCTTTCTCTCATCTTCTCTTTAATTGGTGCCACACCAAAATGTTGTAAATTTGTGATGTGGTCAAGAAGGGAGATGCCCGATATCCAAGAGAATTTGCATATTCATGGCATGGAGATAGCTTTTGGTCCCTGTTGTTGCTGTCCAGCATTCATTGCCACACAGTGCAATAGAGCGGATGGTTGTCTTGTAAATCTTAGATTTAAAATGGGTTGGCATTTGTCTGTCACATAACACACCAATGAGTTCTAGCCAATGCATCCAGGCTGCATTCACACTTGCTGTCACCATTGCCTTGGAGATGGGATCCCAGATACCGAAAAATTCCCATCCAGTTTACCTGTAGCTAATTGCATTAGTTATTGTTCATCCTCTGAGCTATCTACATAGTTCTGAAAATGGAATAATGCATTGCCAACTTGATTCTATTAATCAGATTACAAGAGATTCTATAGCCATAGTTTATTCTTAGGCTCTAAGTGGAAGATCTTCTGTGGTGATTGAAGGACAAGTAAGCAGGTCTTACTGCCAGATTTTGCCCAGACAGAGCTAAAAATCTCAGTTCTGCATAGATGGATTATCCAGGAGTTTCAACTGATCCAGAATATAGTGGCGTGTGTAGTTATTGGCATATCCAGGCCAGCTCTAAGCTAAGGATGAATAGGCACTAACCTTGGGTACAAAATTTTAGTGGGCACCAAAATGGAAAACACTTATTTAAGACAAAATTAAAAGTGAAAAGCAGTATAGGGGCATTCTGTGTGCCAGAGCATCCACTTGAGAGTTATAGCAATATAGCAATAGCATTAAATTTATATACCGCTTATCAGTGCTTTACAGCTCTCTCTAAGCAGTTTACAGAATCAGCATATTGCCCCCAACCATCTGGGTTCTCATTTTACCGACTTCAGAAGGATGGAAGGCTGAGTCAACCTGGAGCCTGGTGGGATTCGATCAGCCAAATTGCTGATCGGCAAATCTGCAGAATAGTCTGCAGTACTGCATTCTAACCACTGCACCACCGCAGCTCCATTTGGAAGCAGCACCAAATTGACCCCATTGCACTAGCACCGTATTAACTATGATAATTGGGGCCAGATCCTATTCACTGAAGAATGGTTGCAGCTAAGCAAGGACAGCTATATAAATGCAATTTGGTGTTGCTGTCATTTTGAGAACCAGTTAATCGGGAACCAAAGAGCACTCTCCGGCACAGAGTTAATGTAGTATATTTATCTACTTATTAGGGCTTAGTATTATGTATATAAACCTGGCCACTCTTTAAAGAAATTTGCACTTAGCACCAGGTGGAAAATTGAAGCCTGCTTCCTTCCATTTCTTCTGGTGCCATAGGTTGATGTGGAAAAAGCTGCTTCTTGAACTATTATTGACGTAACTCATTTGAAAGGTTCAGACATGGGAAATGTTTTGTATGACATGGACAATCCCTCTGTCAGTATGCTTGCATTGCAAGGAAATGTGTTTCAGTCATTTGAATGTTCCCACTATCAATAAAGGCAGCTCTTGGATAAACAGCTATGAATGTAGTTGGAGGCAGCTTTGATGGCTTCAAAAAAAAAAAGGTGAGTTACTTCAATTCCACCAATATATTGGACTGTACTCCCACATGAATACCATTCCTGCTTCTGCTCTGCAGTCCCTCAGAAACATAGTCATTTTCAGGCTTGATGGTCTTAAAATGTTGAAGATTAGGTCCACAGGAGCAAAATTGGCACTGGGCAGAGGACGAAAATAAATTGTCCAACCCCAACTTTATATTTACTTCATGTTGTCTCTATTTGTCTGGCCATATATCAAAACACCATAGCAGTCCTTCGGGAGCAGGTGGCATACGAATTAAATAAATAAATATATAAATTTGCATGAAGGGGACCAGGTCACGAATTCTCTTGAAAAACATGAAGCCCAGGTATTAGGAAATATACTGAAGCAAGAGTTCCAACAAATGGAGGAAATAGCCTTCCACGAGCCACAGCATTACTGTGTGTGTGTGGGTGTGTGTGCGTGCATGCGTGGGTGTGTGTGTGTGGGTATGGGTGTGTATTAGATGATAGAGATAGATAGACAGACAGGCAGGCAGGCAGGCAGGCAGGCAGGCAGGCAGGCAGGCTAACTTTAGTGTCCTTTCAAGTAAACCGTAGATGAACCAGAAATAAACTAGTTTAGCTTTTGACTACATCTGATTTAATGGATGAAAGAGCTGGAGCTGCTTTCAGATTGGCAGGGTTCTTATGTGAAAGCCTCTCTAACCATTTAATATGAGATTAAGTCAATGGTAGTGAGGACACTAAACCTATTACTTGCAGTTTCTATTGTCTATGTATTAAATATCATACTCTAATTTAATAGTTTATTTCATAAAGGTGACAGCATCTGTCAGCTTCACCTTTCACACCTTTCTGTGAAATTGCAAAGCATTGACTTTAAAAATAAACAATGAGGAGGGAGAGAGAAGTAACTGCAGTCCTCCTCCATTCCATCAGACTTAGAATGCTTTGGTATATAAATGCACAATGAGAAAAGAGTGTGTGAAAAGAAATGTTAGCTTGGGAATTCAAAATAAAGAAATTCTTTATTTGGACAAATCCAGTCAGGATGCCTTCAGCAAGCTACTAACATATTAAGTGAGATTTCTCCTGAGAACTAAACTATCTCACTGGAGGTTTTAAAAGCTGGACGTTTGACGAACCCTGGCTATGGTTCCAAAACTTTAGAGCCACAGATTAGCCTTTGTCCCATATAAAAGTAGTCTGGCACCCTCTAAGATACCTCCTGCAGCAATTGCTCAGCCCTGAACAATATGGAGATGCTAAACTTTCTTGAATCAAATACGTCTTACAAACTTGGTCCAAGGGATTCCAAAGTTTTTCTTGACATTTAGTATTAATCTATAAATCTATGTACTCCTAATATTTCTGCATCTTATTTCTTACTTGTTTTCACCTTTCCAGCATCTCAAGAGCAGTAAAAAGAAAAAATCCCCTTCTTTGTATCTCTAAACAGACTGAATGGCTTTTCTTTCTGAAGTGGGAGCTCAAAGCCAAAAGCCTTCAGCCAACTTGGACAAATTGTTGAAGCAAAGGGAAACAGTCTAACAGAACTTCGTGGTACTTTTTGATTCCTCCATGGTTGAAAGTTCAGCCCTCTGTCTTTTATATTTAACTTTGTCCTGAGCAGATTTCCTGAATCATTTATAACCTTCCTCTAAAATTTCAAACAAAATATTTGCAAACCTGCCATTAGTGAGTTTTTAGAAGTCCTCATGATCCAGTCCATTCAGATGACAGTCTTCCTCATTTTTGTTGCTATCTTTGAGGAGTCCAGAAATTGTTTTGCTCATGCTGGGCTAGCTAACACTACTACAGGTATATAGCATGATGGTCAGTTGACAGTGTAGTAGAAGGCATAAATAATCACCTTGAAGGACAAGAAGAAGAGCTGATACCAAGGCAACCATTAGACAACCATGACTTAAATGTTCCAAGAAACTGATTTGAGAAAGCAGTTCAAATAGACCTTAGATAAAAGCAAAGATAAAGTGATGGGTAGAAGATTCTGATATTATACTGTATCTATTCCAATAAAAGTATGTATGTATGTATGTATGTATGTATATATGTGTATGTATATATGTATATAACAACCAGCTCTGCCAGCTCTATTGCTATTGCCATGCCATCTCACTAGCCAACAGGTTGAGCACATACTAGGCATTAGGGCTTAGCTCCTTCAGCCAACTCACAAAACTCCTAAAAATTTATCAATTGGCTCTCATGATCCATCTGATTGTAGCAGACCACTGCGTATACGACAGGGAAAACTTTGAAGACCCTTCTTTCGTGACAGAAGGAATATTAGGTACATAGACAGCTAGAAACTCAATAATTGTGACTAAATCATACCAATCCAGTTTTTTTTTTATAAAGTGATCAATTTAATTGATCTTTCAAATAGAGTTCCTTGACCTTAGCAAAATTTTTACACCGTCTCTTATGAGAGGTTAGTAGATAAGATGACAAAATGTGAGCTGGTAACATAACGATATGCATCCAGTATGCAGCCATATATGTATTTGCAAGTGTACATCAGTGGTTATGTACGTCAAGTGCTGTATCACAAATCAGACCATTTATAAATGATTTAAATGAAGAATTAGAAAATTCTTCAAAATGTCAAAATAGAGAAATTCAAAGTCCTATATTTGGGTAAGAAACATCAAAAGCATGAATGTAGGATAATACTTCCACTCAGGATCACTTTTTCATGAGATGGGAAGCCATATAAACTTGATGAATGAATGAATGAATAAATAAATAAATAAATACTGAGCAGCCGCTCAGAGAGAGCCACTTAGAGAGAGCTGTAAAGCACTGATAAGCTTTACAGCATTGTAAATCTAATGCTATTGCTATTAGCCGTACATGTGAATAATATTGGCAGAATGGAGGCTGAACGTCATGATGCAACTGCATCATTGCAGTTGGTTGGAAGCTGAAGATCATGGTGCAACCACAAAAAACAAAACAATCAAATGCAGTCTTTTCTGTTGCATCAACAGAAGCAACCAGCTCAAAAGAAGCCATTTTTTTTTTTATTCTGCATCAGTCAGATCACACTTAGAATATTGTATCCAGTTCTTTGCACTGCATTTTAGGAAGGATACTGACAAGCTAAAGGGTGTCCCAAGGAAAGCAAGCAAGATAAGGAAGACTCTGGAAGGAAAATCTTATGAGGAATGGGTCGTAAGAGGTTGGGTGTTTCATTGGCCTGGCAAGAGAATGCCATAGGGAGACATAAAAAACTTCAAATAAGTGAAGGGCGGAATTATTCCAGACAACATAAGAAAGAATAGCTTTAAATTTCAAGGATGATTTTGGATGAACATCAGTCAAATTTCTGTAATATTAAAAGTTAGTTAGCAAAAAGCAAAGTACATCAGGAGATGGTGAACTTTCCTTTGCTGCAAGTGATTATATGACTATCTGTTAGTAGTAGAGTCCTGGTAGATTCACACAGGAAATCAGACTAGATCATCCACAAGATCTCTTTCCAACTTTCATTGATTATGTGCCATCAAGACCACGTAGACAGATTTTCTCCACAATAATCTGGTCTTTCAAGTTTTCTAACAGTGCACTCATCACCATTGTAACTGAATCTGTTGACCTCATCCTCTTCTTCTCTTTCCTTCCACGCTTCTCAGTATTGCATAATGTGTCTTATTAACTTTTAAATAATTGTTTATTTGTATTATCTTTAAAACTACTAGTATTACTAGCACCAGCTAGGTTTGTCCATTTAATGGCAAGTCCTATGAGCTAGGATTTCCTCTCTCTACCCCTGTAAATTTTTCTATGTATTATTTATATTGCATTTGTAAAATACATTATAAATGTTCAGTTTTTGCAATTACATAAGCAGAACAGAAATCTAACATTTCTTTAAAAGGCAATAAAACTGACTACCCTGTAGAATGGTTCCAAGATTCATCATAACCACAACAGCCAACAGTAGGTTAGTCTGGTTGGCTTTTGGCACTCAAAATGTTTGAAGCCATAAACTGTATTCCCTGGTTTTGTTCTTTTGCTCAGAGGTTTTGCATGATCTTTGATTCCATAAACTGCCACAAGAAATGAAGTTGCATGGGGAGGAGAAAAAAAGCTTAAAATTGCAGCTTTGGGATAATTTTCTGTGATAGACTATCAAGCTAAATGTAACTTATATATTGTACTATTATGCAAGTAGCCAGCATATTGAAAACCTATGATCTGTGTCATATTGTTAGATTGTAAGTTGCCTTATCATGCTGGTATAGTTTAATGAACACTGACTCCAACAATATATGTTTCCTAAGGACAAGTACTGGTCAATTAATTAGTACAGAACTCTTAAATATAAAGCCCAGAAATATTTCCAGAACACCAAAAAATATTCTTGCTTTTTTTTTTACTTTTTATAGACTAAAAAGGTCATAAATATAATCTCAAATGTTGAATATGGGAACTTATTTCTAAGTAAACATACAAAGGATCAAATGTGTATTCCCTTAGAAAGCTAGGGATTAAATAACTAGATGTCTATACAAATATTTTTTATATTTGAGAGAAAAGATTTCCAGTTGCTGCTAAGTAGCCTACAATTTTGGGTCAAATTTGTCCTATTATCCTCAGTTCAAAAGTAATGTTTCCCTTGAATTGAACTCCACTAGATGGAAAAATCCATGCAGTTTTCTTGATAACTGGGTGGAAGTAAGTTTGCTGTGCTTGTCCCAGGATATACATGTTTTTAACTTTCCAGTCCAGCCTACAAAACTGTGATTTCTTAGTGGCTTCCCATCCCAAGTGCAATGGCTAAGGGAAGGTGACAAGACTATCTTTGATTGCAAGTGAGTGAATTATTTTCTTACGGCTAAAAACAATTGAATTTAATGGCATTACACTGCAAATAATCATGTACAACCCACACAGCATCAATATGTCCATAACCTTTCTTTGTCTTTTCTTTCATTTTGGATAAGGCAAACTCCAGAGAAAAACTGCCTGCTGGCTCCCTGTCACATCAGCTTGGAACTGGAGTGACCTGCTTTCTATTCCAAATGCAAGCCATCACTTGATCAAAAGCAGCTGCACGAGGACTGAATCTTTCCCCCTCTTTCCAGAAAGAGACTCCAAATCTGAGACTCATTTAAAAAGGGAGGGATGAGCTCATAGAGAAATTACATCCCTTGATTTGATTTGATTCTTGACTGGACTCCTGCCCTTCATTTCAAAAATTAGGAGCTATTTTCTTTTCTAATTTCACAAGCAGGAGATGGCAAAACGAAAAATCTTTGAATCTTTCATCATTTGCAGTGAACTGCAATGTAAATTTTCATCAGCAACCCCTTTTTATTTGCTGTGACCTCAAAATGTTGCTTTCATCTGATCTCCAGTTCATAAGTGAAGCAGCTGTAAGTTACGCTTAGCTGTAACTGGGTTAAAGTGTTTTCCCCTTATCCCGACACAGTGTTTTCCCTGGATACAGCTTAATCCACTTCTCAACCACTCTGTTGATGGCCCAGTCAAATGACTCCTAGATGATGGGACCAGCCAGCACCTATTGTTCACTTTAGGCAGATTGCACATTTTGCTCACTCTTATAATCCCAATGTTTTTCAGGACTATTCTGCTTTGAGAAGCAGAAGATTCCAGTTTTTTTCAAACTGATATCCCCTCTGTACTTTCCAGGTCTTCAATTCTCAGAAGCTGACCGACAATAGTGGTGGGGGTGGAAAACTTGTTTGAATTGTTTTCAAATATAAATGTAGCGATATTCCAGGGGGGGGAAAGCCTATGTCATAAAGTAGTATTACTAGTATGAAATCTATAACCACAAAGATCAAGCAATATTACCGTAGCTGCCTCTAAACATTTTTATTTTTCTGTTAAACCAGCATGAGTTTCAACAGATGGCTAACCAACCAACAAAATTTGACTATTAACTGACATTAATTAAAGTGACTAGGGATGTGTTCCTGCTGGCCCAATGAGAGAGAATGGATGGATCAGGAGAATTCACCAATCCTTGTTCTTAATTTACCCTCTGTACTCTAAATAAGGACATCATTAGATACCATACCAGCCTTAGTTCTACAGCAAGGTTGGAATTGCAGCAAATTTTATGAAGGCATCATTTCTGCTGGACTGGTGGGTAGGTTTTTAAGTCCATTCTCCAGAGCCACCAGCATTTTGGGGGGGTCTTGTTCTTCCATCCTTCACAGCCCCTTAATCATCAACAATTTGTATAGTATTTATCATGGAGTGCTGTAAAAGCTTCATTTATTAATGCCAACAGTTCAAACAGAGAGCAGACCCAACTATTTTTCTAGTGAGTTTACATAAGCAAATTCCATCCCTTGGCTGCTTCTGATTCAACAACAGGATAAATGCTTTGCCTTCCAAATATACTCAATTTCAATTCCTCAGAAAGAAACTAGAGTGGTAACAAATTTTGAGCAAGAAGAATAACAAACACAGATACACAGCAAAATGAAGGCTTTTGCTTTGTAAATTTCCTTTGGAAAAGTGTTGGCTGAAAGGCCTAATTCAGTCTTTTGCAAAGCCTCAAAGGCTTTCCTCATTCACTATTTGCAGGGACTGCAGAATGGCCAAGCAATCTAACTTTAACCTTCTCCTCATGACTCTGTCATTGTCCTATCTCAGTCCATGATTTAACGTTTTTTTTCCTACACACTCTCAAGCAGCAGAAGAGGAAAGGGTTAGGAAAAGGTCTGTTACTGCAACGGGGAGGGGAGTGAGTTGCGCTAAAGATTGCTAGCAAGGAAAGATTCTTATACAGGCTCCATCTCCCCTGGAAAGATGCCAGCTGGATGTGGTCTTTCTTTCTGAGCTGATCTTTTGGCTCGTACAACGCCATCTGCACACCACACCCTTCCAAAACCATACCGATGTCCTACATTTTGTACAGCTGAAACAGATCATGCTCACACAGCTACATATACTCAGAGTTTGACCACTAATTTATTACCCAATTAAAAAAATTGGGTACTGATGCATTTATTCAATGATTTGATTAATACTGGGTGATAACTAACAGTGAGAATATAAATGCCGTGGCATTTCAGCAGTTACCTATCTAGATAATAATTGGTGAATTATCATCTTTTTTCTTCCTCTATTCCCACATACATAGATTCACTTATGGATCTGATATAATAAATATTTCTATTTAGAAAGCATCTGGTGATTTCCTACCCCCCCCCACTCCCTTCATCATAAACCATAAAACACTGAAGACCGTGTTGAGGTCAGGGGGGGAAAAAACAAGATACCACACAGGTGAGAAAAAAGAGAGGTGAGGGGAAAAAAGGATACCACACATGTGCTATAGCAGGGCTGTCAAACTCCCGGCTCACGGGCCGGATGCGTCACACGCTGGCCACGCCCATGCCCAATTTAGCAAAGGAGAAAAAAGTCCTGATATGTCATGTGACACCGCCGTGATGATGTGAGTTTGACACCCCTGTGCTAGAGGTTGACAAATATTATTAAGTACAGTAGTGTATGAAACTTCCAAGTTTTCATTTTCTGAAAATCAGGCCTCTTTTCATATTTCTGCCTTCCCTACCTCATGCAATTATGGCTAAACTTGCAACTAGTCTTGAATGGGAGTCACTGTTGCTCTCTATTTGAGTCACAGAACATTTTTTTTTTGTAAAAGCTTTTCCTCACAAAGAATATAATGGAACTTATTTACAAGAGTATGGTCTCCCCAATAGGAAATCTGCAAAACTTGAAAGCAGAATTTTTAAGGACCAGAAGGAATCAAAATGGTCAAACACCAATCTCTTCTTGTGCTTAATTCAGTGTTGAAACACAATCTGTCTTGTAAGTCTTCAGATAGATTCTGTAAAATGAAACACATTGTTACCTGATTCTTCCTCCTCCCTCAAGCACACAAAGCCAAAACCCACCAGCTGGGAAAGACAAAGGGAGGACATCCCAGAAATAAATGTTTATATTAAGTATGTCCCTCCTTTTGTGTGCCATGAGCTATCTTGCAGCAAGTGTATGTGCTATTTGAGTTTTTCTCTTGAGAGACTGTGATTCATTGCCAAATCATGCATTTCTGAATTCCTCTACTGCAGTCTCACAATCTTCTGAAAGTCCGATGAAAGATTTTCTCTGTTAACATGTGTTCACTTGTTTCTGACTATATCTAGAATTAGGCAAAACTATTATTTGTGCAACTGTATTGCTTGCACATAAAACAAAAAATAGCAAAATAAGTAATCTTCTCTTCTGCTGTTTGTAAATTCACATGCTTTAGATACCTTTAAGTCTATTTTCTGCAAAGATGTTTATCAAAAGTAAACTGTACTGATTATTAATACATACTGCACTTCCATCAACTGGAGATGATCTGGCATATCTATATACTTTTTGAATAAAACCTTCTGCTTTGCTACTACCTCCAAAATTCCAATTCTTTTTGTACCTGGAGAATATCAACAAAATAAAAATATTTTATGATACTTCATCTATATATATAAAGCAGAAGTCCGGTGCGCACGTAAGTTTGTATGCGCTCTATAGAACTCTTTAATTCAAGCT
>JANHJO010006926.1:50526-69161 GCA_032468235.1 Pseudoxyrhopus heterurus | reverse complement strand
GGGGAAAGGAAATGAGAAACACAAAGGAAAGGAAAGGAAAAGAAAACCGACACACATACAGCTACTAACAGTGTCAGCCCCGACTATACCTGGGCAATGCCGAGTCATCAGCTAGTAAATCATAAGATACAACACTCAGTGATAGTCATAGGATACCAAATAAGCAATCAACATAAATCATACTAGGATTTTTTGACATAAAAAAGGATTTCGTTTATGATTTTTATAAACTAACTATAATTATAATTTTTATAAATTGTAAATCATAAATATCAACATAAATCATAATAGGGTTTACTAGAGGGACCATCTACCCCCCCTCCCAATTATTTTTATCTGTCTGATTTGGTCAGCTAAGATAGGTATGCTTTGGGTTCTATTGGCCAAAGAATGCCAGTCAGCAGGCCCTAGAAGACTGTGCCTTGCCTGCTGTAGCGCTATCTTTCTGGAACATTCTCCTTCTGGAAATCAGAATGGCCCAGACCCTGTTGGTCTTCCATAAAGCCCCAAAGCCCTGGTTTTGTACAAGGGCCTGGGGCCCCAGGTGTATATGGGGACCCACTTTTTGGTTATGTTAATGATTTGGGTTGTTGTTTTTCAGCTTGCCTGTATTTTTAATTTTTATAGTGTTTGTTACTGTTTTTATTCTGATTGTCATCCAGAATTATTCATTGAGATAGAAATTGGATAACTAATTACATTTCTGAATTGGAATATGCTGCACTGAAGCCCACTTTATTGAAAATTATTTTCTTTATCAAAATCCACAGGCTTATTTTTTGTTATTGGAGTTTTCTTGTGTTTGGTGTTGTATTATGTAGAGACATTTGCTTGTATAAAGATTAACAGAAATGCTTTATATTGTTTTTGCTGTGTATTTATTGCTTGAAATATTCAGACTAATGGTTGAAGGATGAATCTCTTGTTTCTTGTGAACAAAGAGGGCTTACAATTTTATGAATCGCTAGTCTCTTTGCAAAATGTATGCAGTACATTTGCAGCATAGCATTTCCAGAGAATTAGTTGCTGAAATTATTTTGTTTTTAGGAGAATGAAAGTCAGCCAAACCAGTTCGATAGTATACCAATCTGAAGTGTTAAACATTCATTAGTTTCTTTTTTAAATTTGCTCTCTAAATGAGACAAAAATGAATTGCCAGTAATTGTTCAGTCTATATACTAGTCTTACATACTGTAATTGAAAGAGGCTTTAGCATTGCAAATAGGATGGTTTTTTTAAATTTGTGGGATTATCTCCCTGTAGTATTTATAGCCTAGGTGTATTTATGTGATGATGGTGTTGTCTGGGACTTGAATTGTTCATGATATATCCTTAGTAAACTTAGCAATTCTTATTTCTTCAAATATGAATACTGAGGTTAGGGAAAAACGATTCTGAAATGATTGGATTAGCCTTGGGGCAAGATGGGCGGCAAACATATTCATTAAATAATAAAAATAATTACCCAAGCCACAATAATCTCTAACCATTACTCCTCTTGTAGGATTCTCAACTCCGTCAAAGTACAACGTACAGTTTACACCAACCTCAGGGAAATAAGGAGCATGGCACTGAAAGAGATGGCAGCCTCTATAAGAAAAGTGATGGGTATGTCCAATAATACTGCAGTATTTTGAATTTAAAAATAAAAATTGGAAATTTCTCCAACAGCTCAAATTAGCAATACAGATCACTCTGTCTCTTTTTATTTTTTTAACAAAACAGGATCAGGAAGGTGTGGCAGAAAAGAAAGTGCATTGTTAAAAATGGCTTCCTAACTATTTCCCATGGTACAGTAAGTATTTGTTTACAGCATTTTGTATATACAGATGGTTACTTACATAAAAAAGCCACATTAATCTGCAATTATTTTTGTATGTCCAGTATGCCCTAGATTTTTTTCAGAGCAGATGATTAGAGAATTCAATACCATTGATACGGACTTTGCTCATGTTTTCCTACTATGCTTGATGAGGAATTCTAAAAATAGTTACATGCTTTATGTAGGTACAAAAGAGTGAAGTCTTAATTCTGTACAAAAATGTCTTCGATACTCTATGACTATTACATTTTTAAATCATTCATTCATGTGCATTGTACATGTCCAGCACCAAGGATGAAAGAGAAATCTGCTGAACAACCTTTCAAGCATGATCATGGGAAAGATAGAATATTATTATTATGGTATCAGAAAGAGGTTGAGGCAATGGAGGGGCTTTATTTGATTAAGAACAAGGGTTGGTTTTTAGGTTCTGGTTCCTGCATTACCAGAAAGGCAAGCGACCATGTAGCATTGTTATATATATCTATATCTATATCTCCAACTTCTGATTTCATAGCTGATTAATTTTTTCATTTGGAAAAAGTATGCTTAGTTCTTTCTGTACACCTGTTATGATGCTAATGAGATCATTCATGATCAGAGGTTTCTGAAAGCAAGGTCTATTTGTTATTATGCTGTCAGTTACTTTGCCTAATATAAAGCATAAATAACTGTACTGTTGATTGTGAATATTCAGACTTTATGTGAACAGAAATGCAATGTTATGATCAAATATATTAATAAAGTTTCATTCAAAGTAGCATATTTCTGTTCCAATTTCCTCTTCTTTAGAAACATTAGAAGTACTGATAATAGTAGTTTTGCAAAAAGCATTGAATTCATAGAAGCAATAATGCTGTTATTTTAGAAGGCTCAGCCATGCATTTGCTGTGAACATCTGCACTGAATTCTTTACATGTGTAACTTTTTGCAGCTTTGGATCTACCATGATTTTGCAAGGTTTAATCAACATCTATGCAAAGACCTCCCTGATACAAAGGTTTTCACAGTGTGTGCATATGCACAAGACATTCTATGCTCATTTCATAAAAAGAAAAAAGCAGTGAACAACCGAATAAGGCTACCTCATGCACCCAATAAAAGACTACATACTTTATAATTGTAAAAAAATTGTCATTTAAATACAATTATCTAAGGAGAACTGAACAATTGATAAAAATGAATAGTAATAATATGATTGAGAACAGCTGCACCAAGCCTTGGTGCACTTGTGCTGTGCTATGTTGCAGTTGGCCCCTCATGCAAACTCTCATGCCCTCCCCCAGTTGGCTTCAGCCGCTCCAAATTTCTCTGTCTTCACACTATACTTACACACTTATATACCATCACAAACTCTTCTCCCACCTGGCAGGCACTTACTTGCCTGCTGGCCTGTTTGGAAGCTTTCTGGGCTTATAACATCCTGTATGCTTCCCTACTGACTTGGGTTGTTGGAAGCTGACAGAAAGTCATGAGGATGCCCTTGCTTAATGACCCAGGAACCTTTAAGGATGGCAACAGGGACTGCCAGGATTGCTGTCATGAACTGATAGGATCACATAGTATCACACTTTATGACCACATCACTTAATGACGGAAACTCTGGTCCCAATTACTGTTGTTAACCAAGGACTGTCATTTCACTTTGTGCTGAGTGTTACTTCTTAGTTTTTGAAATTAGGAATAGTAAACCATTTGATCATTTTTGTTTTCAAAATGGTTTTCTTTTCTGTTCACATGTGCTACCAAGGTAGTTCATTTTTGAAGGATCATGAAGATACGGAAAATTGAATTTACACCTCCTTTTTTTTTTCATATTTGGCTTCTCCCTCCTCATCCTGTTCAGTGTGTAACACTAAATTAGATTGTCAAACTATAATTAAGGCGTAGTCACAGCAAGTACTAGTGCCTGGCTGTAAGGCTAAAAGCTAAGGAGGACAGGATCTAGTTAGTAGTTGAAAAAACTTCCCGAAAGAAGTTAGCGGCCAACCACTTCTCTACTGTTGCCAAAGGCATGGAAGAAATCTTTAATTAAGGGTAATCTGGTTTGGAGGAGAATGCCATAAATTGTTCAAATGGACAGAACAGCACTTAGAGATCGTGCGAAATAGGAAATTGGAAGGACAGCTCCAGGCAAAAGCACACAACACTCTACTTCTTTTCTATACCTGTAAGCCTTTATCTGGAAATTTATCTGGAGTGTGAACTACTGTTTTCTTCCAAGCTGCTACAAAACTTGTTTCTGTCATTCATAGCATTCCTCTATGCATCTCATTAGAAAGCAAATTCTTTTAAATGCAGTGGGTCTTCCTTCCAGATAAAATGATATGGATTATAGCCCTGCACAGCTTTTGTGTAGTAGGTCTGTGTTTCAAAGGATCTGTATTTCAATTGAAATTTTTTTTTATGATAACATGTAGGGTATGTTTTGTTTCCTGAGATTTAATTGTATTTTACATTCAATTTGCAAAGAAAAGTACTGTACAAAAGTACCATACCTTACTTTCCATCCATAGATTACATCACCGATTCTCCAAGAAAGTTAAGATTATGGCTGAATCTTTTGGAGACTAGTTATTAAAAGAATGGCTGATTCTACCCATGTACTAAACTAGTCACCATGGCTTCTAAACAATGGTTTAATGTGTATGCAAATGTCGCAAAATTGTTATTTGAGGAATGCATGGTGCCGGAATAATTGCGGCCAAGAATATGGGCTTTCTTTAGCATATTAGGGTGGTTAGAGGAGCAAACATGGGTGCCTTAAACCTAACAGATTTGAAATACCCATTTTATCTCTTCTAAACAACGTTGGGTATTGCTCTTGACCTCTTACATAATATGCAATAAGTTATTGTGCCTTATTCAATAAATTTTATTTACAACAGATCATGCCTTAGCGAGATGTAACAAAAGAATAATTTTAAAAGGTGGTTTGTGCTTTCAAGAATCCAGGTTACAACCAGGCCGTCTTTCGAAGCACTTGCAGCAATTATTCTACATCTAGTAGTGCCAAAGATACTCTGCTGTGTTATGACTTATATGTTTTGCTTTAATATCAGTGCAGCTATAGGTATTCTAATTTTACTCAAATTGATATATTTTGTGTTGAGAATGCCTCTGTTAATTATGGCTGCTGATGTTCTGAGATTGAGGCTTAAATCAAATTAGATCTTGGGTTCTTCAAGTTTAGATCTGATCCAATATCATTTCTTTCTGACTTTTTATATTTGGTTTTCAGTGATCATGGTGCCTCCCATTGTTATGTTCTATTCAGGAGAAATGGCTTCTTATTTCTTCCTCTGATTTTGCATTAAATGTGTTGCTGCATGTGTTGTTGTTTTGGAGGAGCGAGGTTGGAAAGAAGGGAATAGGGCACAGTAGCATTTCTGCCATCTTAATCTTATTCCACCCATCCACTCTGTCTCTTTAAATCTGCCGTCAAATACATTTTCTGTTCCTCATCTGGAACAGCTTCTATTTTGAATTAATTAACCTGACACATTTGGGATAAAACTCACTTCAACATTCAGGCAAATTACTTTTACAAATGGAAAAGGACAGATGCTCATTATCAGTGAGTTCCTACATCATGCAAAGCCATGACGTGATTTTATTAGATTTAGCTTGAAGAGAGGTGGCAGCTTCTATCATTTTAAGGACTGCCATACTGGAAAGGATTAAGGATCCAGAGTGAGTGGATATAAAATCTTTATTTTATGCCCCCACAGACAGGCCATCCATGCCCTGACACCTGCCTTGTGGCGGCAGCACAGCAACCATGTGCAGCAGGAGCCCACATGGCAGCTGGCCCACTTCTTCTCCTTGTGGCTGCAATGGAGCAGGAGGTTGAGTGGTGTGTTGGTGCTGCGGCCGCGAGGCGAGGCAGGTGTCGGGGCACGGATGGCCTGGCTGTGAGGGCCCTGAGGTAAGCCGGTGTGTAGTAGCTCTATGTCCCCACTTTGCAGCAATGGCACCAACACACTACATGGCCTCCTGCCCTGCCACAAGCAAGCAGAAGTAGTACATGAGGGGGGAATAAACCCCCTAAAATAAGCCCTAATGCAGTGGTGTCGAACCTCCCGCGTGCCACCCACCCACAATGCAATTCGCCCCCTCCCTCTGCGCATATGTGTGCAACCCTGGGTTTTTAGCTGAAAAAAGCAGGAAAAACAGCTGTTTTCCCGCTTTTTTTCAGCTAAAAACCCGGGGTTGCGCGTGCATGCGCAGTGGAGCTGGGGTGGCCAACAGCTGGCATGCCGGGAGACATGGCTCCGCATGCCATTTCGGGAACGCGTGCCATAGGTTCGCCATCATGGCCCTAGTGCATATTTTGGGGCCGAAAAGAAAATAAGACCCAGTCTTATTTTTGAGGAAATATGGATAGGTAGGACAGAATGAGGAAATGGAAATCAGAGAGAAAAACAGTGGGAGAATGAAAAATCAGAGAAGTCAAATGGGAAAACGGAGAAAAAGATAAATTCAGAGAGGCAACAGAGAGAGAGGAAAACTGATGGGGAGGCAAGGAGCAGGTAGAAAAGATTTGTAGGAATGTGGAAAGAAGACCAAGGGCAGCAGAAAGAACTGTAATCCCGGGCAAAGCACTGTGTGGATGCAGGGGGAGAGCACATCGTAAGAGGTGAGAGGCAGTTTGTGTCACAGGTGATGACCTCATGAGGTTGCATTCAGTCCATACTTTGTTCACCTGGCTTGGATTGCTGTAAAATACAGCCAGTGAGGTGTAAGTGTGATTTATGACGGATCATATTGTGCAAACCCAAGCCATTTTCGGTTTGTTCAGTAAATGCCAAGTTAGCTAGTAGCAGCTGTGCTTGCTTTTGGAGATATATATCTGGCTAAATATGAGTGGGAGTATTTTGATATATTCCCTGGTAAGGTATGTTCCCTTTCAGAGTGAAAAAAAAAAAAAAGAACAGATGAAGTTTCTACTAGCAGCGACATGCATTCCTAACATTGCTAATTTGGAAACAAATAGGTCTGGTTATTTTTCTTCCTTCCATCAATTAAAAAAAAATCCCATCTTTTTCAAGATTAAGGTTCAAGAATGTTTTCTGATTAGAACATCATTTCCAGGAAGCATATATTTATGCAGTAAGGGACCAAAAGGGATTATTGTGTTCTCAGGAAGAAAAAAAGGGAACAAAAGCTGTGCAAAAAAGAGGGTTTTTTTTTTTATGTCCACTAACTTTTCCATTTGCTGTGCCAACATAACATTGCATTGATTTAGAAGTAGGTTTGCACAGCACTAAGCCCACTGACTGCAGTTTTAATAAGACCCTTCAGATCATACTCATAATTAAAAACCCTGGAAACTGATCGCATAACATTGCTAAATTTGCTTTGTTGGCTTTTAAAAGCTTTTTTCTTTTAGCCTGGAAAATAAATTGTATTTCTTGGTTCAGGTTTATCTCCTGTTTCCACATTTCAGTTTCTGCTTTTTATTCATTTCTTTGGAGCAGCGGTTGGAACTAAGTACATTCTGCTACCTGCAGTAGCATGCAAAGAGGTCTTTATATAGTAGCAGGAGAAAATAATACAGCAAGATAATTTTTGTCCCATTTCCCCCCCATCAATATCAGCTATATTCTTAACAATAAATAAAATTCCCTTTATCTTTGATTATGAATGCCACTAATGTCTGCTTGAGGTCTATGGCTGCAATTAATAACAATATTTTTTTTCTTGCTGTGCATATTATGGAACTGCTCTGTCTTGTTTTAATGGTTAAGCTTTATATGTAATTTTATATTGTTCTGTCAGTTACCAAAGTAATTTGTCCTGATTGCTGTTGAACTGCCATTATTAATGTAAGAATTAAATGTTAATTGTAATGTGTGCTATTTAAACATAAGGGAGCCTTGCATTTCTTTTCAGTCCTATTAGGTCTCTTATAAAAATATGTTCTATTTTAATTGGTCACCATTAATTTTATTACCAGATACAAACCAGATGTTTCCTCTACAAGTTAAATTCCATTAGTCATGTTTTACAGCAGGAAAACTGCCTATAAGTAATTACTTGCCCATTTTTTAATCATAAAAATATAAATCACATCAGTATGAGTTTCTTAGAAGAATTAATTTGCCATGTTTGAAAAATACTCAAGTAGAAAGATTATTTTATTATCACACCAAAACTTTAAAATTTCAAGTTGATCCAAACCACCCTAAAAATAGTAATTCAACTTGTGATATATTTATTCAAAAACACTGGCTATCTGTATATTTCATTAATTTCTGCAAGCACAACTTTGGTGCGCTTATCTGCAGGAGGATTTTTCCTTTCAGAATCAATGGTAACAGAAAATGTCTGTATTCTTTATGTGCTCTTACTAAGGGATTTCCTTTTTGTTTTGTTTTTCTTTAATTAGGCAAACCGACCTCCTGCAAAGCTCAATCTGTTAACTTGCCAAGTGAAAACAAATCCAGAAGAGAAAAAATGTTTTGACCTCATATCACGTAGGTTTGTTGTTCAGTTTTGTAGGTACCCTGATTTCAGTTAGTTCTACTTACTTCCATATTGTCTCAGAAAAGGAATTAACGGGACATTCCAATGTTCAGTCCAAATATAATTAGAAAATATTTACTGCAGCTTGCTATGTATAAACATTTGTCTTTTCATATATAGTTGTACATGTGTGTCAATGAAGCTATCTGTTGCTTTTATCTGTTATCATTGCTATGCTAACTGTGAGATGCAACTTTATACTTTTTTCAAATTGGATTCAACTGTGCTTTCCTGATGTTGCTACAGAATTAAATCTCAATCATCATGTAGTATAATGCAAAGGGTTTTTTTTTTAACATTTGAAAGGCAAATGATAAAATTATATATAACTGCCCTTGTAGCTTTTCTTGAGAATAGGATTTCTTCTTTTGTACCAGAAAATGACAGAGCATATTAACAGATCTCAGAGGGTAAACATTTGCTCTCATTGGTAGCAGCCCATTTCTTGCTGCTTGTTTATCACAAAACAGTTGTAAGCATGGTTGCTGTGGAAGAAGACTAATCTGTCCACGCAGTGCAACTTTTGTAAAGGAAATGGAAAGGTCACTACAGCTTAAGGGGGTATTTTACCTAGCAGCAAAGAACTACAGCAGGGAACCAAACGGGCAAACCACAAAAATTGAGAAGACAAAATGTGGTCAAAAGTAAGAAGTCATAAGAACAAAATACTATTTTGAATTTCACAGTAAATAGCTATATAATATGTATAGTTCCACATATTGCAAATAATAACATTTAAACAGCATTTTTTGCCTATATACATTCACACACACACAAAACCGTATTTATAACAATCCTCAGTTTTTTAGAATTAAAATACGGTTTGGGATTAGCATTAATTAATTTTTGGTTCTATTGAAACTTTTTAGGTATCACCTTCATTATATTCTAAAACTGCTTGGTAGACCACACATTTTTTATTAAAATTTTATTAGTTTATCAAAATATAAAATACAGAAATAAAAAGAAAAATGAAGACAATGACCACACCCTTAAAAAATCTTGATAGAAACTTCTGAATTGATGTTGGTTTGTTCATGAACCTATGCAGATTGCTTTGAAGATTGAGTACATGTTACAGATGTGCTGATTCTTTTCTTTCATCTCCTTTTTCATGCATGAATCTTTGCTTCACTATTTGTTTTATTCATAATTGGCATGGTCTCAATATAACACAGCCATAATTAAGGATAGTTCAAATCTAAGCCCAGTTCAAGAACCCATTATAAGTTTGGAAACAAGTTGTTGCCAGGATACACTGAGATATGAAGCTAAATTATTGAAATTTTCTTTGGAGGAAAAGTAATAGAGATGAGCAAGGAGACAGAAATATCCTGGCACACTTCCATAACACTGATGGTTTACTTTTTGTAGTTTTCATCTGTATTTTGATTGATTTTGAGCTGCTTTACCTCTATTTCTGCTGATGCTGTGCTTTTAGATGATATATTTTTTGTCAGAAAGGAAACTTATTTGGTCACTCAAAGTGGGTATTCAGTGAATAGTCTGTGGATATAATGTGGATATCAGAAACATTACGGAATAATATGTTTATAAATTGTTGAGAAAGACCTATTTTATTCATTTTTGAGGAACATATTTTTGTCTACTTAAACTATGAGCATATATACATTTTTGATGAGTTAGAATTGATTTCCTTCATCTCCAGATTCTTATTTTTTTTATAATTGCTGTTTAATTGTACCATAGCTCCCCAATAATAAGAAAACAACCAAGTTTAACAAAAGGTTTTGTCTTGGTTACTTTTTATGTTTTTACTCTGGTTGCTGTTTATCACTCCCCAAATGAAGCTAGATTTGACATTGTTCATCCATGTCTAGTTTGTTATAAATAGAAAGTTAGTGTCCTGAATTAGATATAATCAATAGACTAAAGCTCCAAGGAAGCCATTCCAGGTTACACAACCAAATTAACTTCCCAATTGTTTGCTCTGTTATCCAGTGGAATATGTTGCCACATGATTGTGGTAGTTTTACCTTTGCTAAAAGGTCTTCAAACAAAGGGTAGATGGTCATTGAAAATTATCTAGTGGCCCTTACATTGAAGATAGTTGGATTAGATAACTTCTACAGTCCTTCCAATCCTATGACCTTTTCTTCATGTATTGCTCATTTCTTTTGCTATATTCTATTTTGTACACCTTCATGACATGTAAAGAAAATGACTGCAACTGTCTCTTCTCTTTCTTTTTAATATTGTTTTTCTGGACTGAAATATTTAGTCAACAGGGTGGGTCCTACAACTATTTAGGATTATTGCTTGGGTGTTTTTGTTTTTTGCATTGTTAAACATAAAGCCCTTGCTTCATCCTGCTTCTGATGAATATGGATAAAAAAGGATTTAGCCACAATTTATTTTCTTACCCATCTGAATCTTATTAACTGAAAATCAAGAGTTTACTCTTGGAATTGGAACTATTTCCTTCCCTCCTTGTTTGATTATGCCTAACATCTTTTTCCACATTCATTATAACTTTATTACGAGAGTTGTGTAGTGCTTCCGGGCATGTAGAGGTATAAACCTAGCACCTATCTGGAAGCCAAAGGAGCTGTGTCTTTTCCCAGAAACTGCCTGCTCCTCAGAAAAAAATAATATTTTGTTCAGGAGTGGTACTAGATACTATGTACTTACTACTACATGTTCTGAAATGTCTGTTTTTTAAAATAAATAAATAAATACAGGTAGCCCTCGAGTTATGATGGTAATTAAGCCTGGCAATTACAGTTATAAATTATGATGGTCATAAGGTGATTCACCATGTGATTGGATCTAATTTTGCAACCTTTTTCATGGTGATTATTGAGGAATGCCATAGCCTTTAAGTGAACCCATTGATTGTTATGGGGCGTCTGCCAAAACCCCCCACTGAAAATCAGTCACATGACCATGGGGCAAATGGCTGTAAATGCCAAGCAACCAAAATGCAATCATGTGACTTGGGGGGGGCAATGTCAGATCTTCAATACTACGTCATAAGTAGTTTTGGGTGGGTCTGTCATAACTTAAAACACTAAATGACCGGTCATAAGTCAATGACTACCTATATCAATTCAGCCCTTTATTCCCCAAATGAGCTAAAATATTGCTCTTATTCATTGTTCCCTTCAATCCCAATCTGTTTCTCTTGGTTCCTGAAATTTTCCTCACTGGCTGCAAACATATTCTGATCCTTTGCTTTCCAATATTTACATATCTCTTCTTCTCCTGTCACCTGCTTTTTTCGGGGTGGGGATGGATGGAAGATTTTTATGAACTTATCTTTAAGATAGTTCATAAATATGATGAAATCTTCTTATATATATAAAACAGAAGTCTGGTTGTGTGGGTTTGTGGGTATGTGCTGAATAGGCTCTTCCATGCCAGCACATACCTTGTACTCCCGAGACAAACACTTGGGGGTGATCACGAATGCCGTTTGGGGTTCTTTGCCCCCAAAAAAGACTGCTCAACTCCACATACCCCACCAACACACTACTGCGCATGTGCACAGGCCTCTGCAGCCACTGAGGCAGCAATGGCCAATCCAGCCAAAAGAGGCAAGGCATGCAAATCGGGCAAAGAACGCTGGGAATTGTAGGCTGCAGCATTTCCTGTTCAAGGCATAAATACCCAGGCAAAGCCAGGTTATTGGCTAGTGTAAGATATAAGTTGGCCCTGTTAACTCATTCTGTTACTTAGTGCTTGAGAGACATTCCTTGCTGTTTAGTCTCTTTATTTTGCTTTTGCACAAAATCTTTTTTTCACTCCTACCGAATGGTTATCAAGAGCAGAGCACATTATAGGGATCTGTTTCTGAGATGACTAAGGCATGAATGACTGGAGGACCTCCTTGTCCTAGGAAGCGCACTAGATGCATCTCTGCAAAGGCTCTTTTGCCCACAGCTATCACCTGCTCTTCAAGCAAGAGCTGTGAATCCAACATTACCCTCAGAGTGTGCACCAGTCTCAAATTGGGAAGCATGATCCCATCCAAGATCAATGGTAGAAGATCCTTAGACCAAATATCCACAACCACTCAATCTTTTTAGGATTGAGTCTAAGTCAGTTCTTCCCCAGCCAGACCTAGACTCCAGGTCCTGGCACAGAATCTCAACAGCTTTAGGTGGGACCAAGATGTACAGTTGCTCCCTAAAATATTTCAGTTTCAATGAAGGAGAATATTTGTAGCTCAGGGTTGAAATGAGTCCTTGGTGCTCCCTGAGCTTGTTTTTTTTCTTGCAGACGTTTCATTACCCAAAGTAGGTAACATCATCAGTGCTAGTAAGGAGTGCTGTTTGCTGTAAGTTTATATTTTGGCCTATCAGTGAGGGTGGAGGCAGTCTTACAGATTCTTTGGTTGGGCTGCTTACTGGTGTGCTCTTTGGCAGTTTCTTGATTGGGGTATTGCTTAGGTTTTGAATTCAGTTTGAATTCAGTTGAAATCAGAATTCAGATTTCAGTTTGTTTTTCAATTGAATTGTACACCTTATATGTTACAGGTAATCTTTAACTTACAATTACAATTAAGCCCAAAAATTTATGTTGCTAAGTGAGGTTTGTTAAGTGAGTTTTGCCCCTTTTTATGACCTTTCTTGCAACATTTGTTAAGTGAATCCTTGCAATATTAGTAACACCGTTGTTAAGTGAATCTGGCTTCCCCATTGAATTTGCTGGTCAGAAGGTCACAAAAGGTGATAGCATGACCCCAGAACTTTGCAACTGTCATAAAGATGACCCAGTTGCCCACCGTCCAAACTTTGATCATGTGAACCTAGGGATGCAGCAATGGTCATAAGTGTGAAAAATGGTCATAAATTACTTTTTTCAGTGCCATTGTAACTTCGGTCACTAAAGATGCGCCATTTCCTGTTGGAAGGCATTATCCACATTATGTTTATTTGTGTGGAGGATAGACACTGCAAACAGTATTGCTTTTATTCTGTTCTCCACTTATACAATCCAGATTCTTGATATGGAACTACCAAGTTCATAATATTGGAATTTCTGAGGAGGAATGGGTATTTACTTTGCTGGACTTTTGGTATTACTTTAATTGCAAGACTGGGGACTACCATCCACTGGCAGTCAAGCTTGATAGTAAAAATGGATTTTTAAAAAAACATTTAAAGTGAGTTAGAAGGAACTTTTATGAAAAGAAAGGTCAGTATAATTCAGTGGTCCCCAACCTTTGCAGCTTGGTTGCCCAGATTGGGGAGAGGGGGGACCGGGCACTGTGAGTCACTTTGAGTGCATGTGCACCTGCCCACCACTCGTGGGGCCTAGTTCTGAGGGTTGTGGACCCCTGGTATAACTGATCAAATCAAGTATCCATTTAATTAAGAAGACCACAGTAATGCCTGGCAAGTTATTTGTTACAAATAACTACATTTAGTCCTTGACTTACGACCACAATTGAGCCCAAAATTTCTGTTGTTAAGTGAGACATTTGTTGAGTGAATTTTGCCCCACTTTATGATGCCTTTCTTGCCACAGTTGTTAAATGAATCACCACAGTTGATAAGTTAGTAACCCAGTTGATAGGTGATTCTGGCTTCCCCATTGACTTTGCTTGTCAGCAGGTTGCAAAAAGGATCACATGACCCCGGGACACAGCAATGGTCGTAAGTATGAACTATTTGTCAAGCATCTGAATTTTGATCACATGATCATGCTTCAAGGTAACTGTGAAAAAATCACTTTTTTCAATGTCGTAACTTTGAACGGTCACTAAATAAACTGTTGTAAATCGAGGACTACCTGTATTGTTTTGGGAGTGCTTCTTAGGCCCCAAATACTCATATTCCAGATACAAGGGGAAACAGGATGGAGAAATAATCAACATGTTACTGAGAATGACTTGTAAAATGTGTACTAACCTCTTTTTATTCTAGTTAGTGCTGAGCAAGATGAAAAAAATATTGCTCTTATATATGAAACGGTAGTAGAAAAAATTGCCTCTAGATTGCTTAATCCTTCTGTAGTTGAAGGTGCTGCTTAATTTTAATCCTGTTTAACATATAGGGCAGTGATTTAAACCCCAATAATGACATCACTTTTTAATAAACGAGTTAACTAAGTGTTCATTAAAATGTTTAATTTGAATGAATAACATACGTATTTATTCATAAAACTAAATACTTAGAACAATGAGAAATTTTATTATTTTATAGATGACAGAACATATCATTTCCAAGCAGAGGACGAACAGGACTGTCAAATGTAAGTTGCATTAATGTGATAGGTAGTCCTCATTTAGGACTGACTAGTTGGGATTTGTAACTCGTCCATTAAATGAAGCTGTCACTAACTGAAACTGATCTCATTTCAGAGATATTTCCAGCTTTTATAACGAACATATTTCCTATTTCTCAGTTTCTTTTTCTGGGATTTGTAATCCATCCCTAGAAAATTGACTTGAAAGCAATTTGTCAACTCTCAGTTATTTTTTGGGTTAGCCTAACCTCAACCTTTGAAAAGCTTCTGTCTTTATTTAAATTTCATTCTGTGTGGATGGTAGGAAACTGTCAGTTCCATTTCGCACCATAATATATGTTTTTATTTTTCAAAGTTGGATATCTGTACTGCAGAATAGTAAAGAAGAAGCTTTAAATAATGCCTTCAAAGGTGATGATAACACGGGAGAAAACAACATTGTCCAAGAACTGACAAAAGAAATAATATCTGATGTGCAAAGAATGCTCAAGGTGACTTTAAAATCTCATAAAATTACTGTCTTTTCCCTTCTTCTGTCTAAGCAGGAAACAGCAGTGAAAACAATGCATGAATCTCCAGTGTGAAGCTCAAGGACTTAGTAAACAAACAAATACTGTAGGACGAAATAGTTTTCTGACAACTCGCAAGACAAGGGCAAAGAAGAGTGTTTTAAGGAAACAAAGGGATACTTAGGAAAAATTATATAATCTTTTGGGCAATTTAATTAAAATTAAGCTTAAGAATCAGGCGGAGGGGCAGATTTGATAGTTTCTGTTTTAAAGGAAAAGCTATTGATTATAATACTGTCAAAAAAAGTAGCATCAGTCAGGAAAACTAATTACAAATAGGCCCTTTGTTGGTATTTAGCTTCTTTGTATTTATATACAGTATAAATTCAAATACGTCGTGATGAAATAGCTCTTAACAGAATTTTCATTTCTATGAATAAAACAGTCTAATTGCTGCCAGTAGAACTGAGTTAGAAGTCTCTTGAATAGATGGTTTCAGCACCGTGTCCAATAGTGGAATCATTGCTGTTATTACCTTTTTCTCTTCTAGATCCAACCTGGCTCTCAACAAATCTGGGCATTTTGACTTGCATTGAATGTTCAGGAATACACCGAGAACTTGGCGTCCACTATTCCAGAATGCAGTCGCTTACATTAGATGTGCTGGGTACATCTGAATTGCTGGTAAATTAAAAGTATTTCTATCAAAAAATCCCTGTGAGGGTCAGCATAAGTGTGTCTTCTATTTTTGTAGGCTTCATCTCATAGCAACCTTCTATTAGAGAGGAAAACATACTAGAGTGGTTTTCCCTCCTTATAAATCCACTGAATTTTTGCTATATAAGCTAGCTACAAAAGACTCGAAGAACTGGGAAGAAGAGAAGATCCATTTACACATATATTGAAAAACCCTTCAGCTTCTTTGAGATTTAGTCCATATATTTAAATGTTATCTTAAAATGTTTGTATTACATTAAAATAAACATATTTCAGTAAAATGTCATTTAAACAGATAGTTGGAGAAAGGGAATGTCCATAACCTCACAAATGTCTGGTACAGGAAAGTGGACATTCTTCTTTGCAATAATAGAGATTATATTTGTGAATCTCATTCAGTTTTGTAATGATATTATTATGCAAATGATGTAACTTGGTCCATTGTGTATAAAGGTATTTGTACTGACATCTAGAAAACTGAAATTCTACTGTATAGCAATGTTATTTTCAAATAAGCTTGCAGAGGTAATATTGGGCTTTTGTTTAATCTAGTTTATTTAATCTAGTTTTAAAAAACTGCCTGTAAAGTAAAATTTACAGCTGCAGAATTCAAATGTTCAGTTTTTTTGATGCCTCAAATTGAAGGTATTGGGTTTAAGTAGCCACTGGATTCATTCACACGATTTGTTGATATTTATCTTAATAGCTTGCTAAGAATATCGGGAATGCAGGATTTAATGAGATTATGGAATTTTGTCTGCCAGCAGATGAACTAGTCAAACCCAATCCAAGTAGCGATATGTAAGTATGAAAGATGGAATGTTCAGAGTGATACCTGTGTTGGTTGTGGCATAATGTGTGAATGGAGTTAATACGAGTTCTAACTTAGTGATTCAAGGGCAATCTCTTAAAAGAGATTGGTTCTTCTGGCTGTACTGGATCTTAAAAGCTAAGAGAAAATCGGTCATCTTCAGATATTTAATAGGTTCTTTTGATGTCTTAAGTCATACAGAGATGAACCAAGAATTAGACCATCTGATGTTAGTCCAGCTACCTTCAAGCCTAACCCCATTTCCAGTCTGAACACACAAAGCTATTTAAAAAAGAAACGTGAACTAATCCTGTGCAATTTCTATAATTATTTATTACTAGCTATCACATCTAGTAATAACTGTTGGTTACTGGCATAAATCAAAGAAAATAATAAGCTCTTACCCAAGACAGTAGGCGAGATATTAAAATAGCGATTAAGGTGTACTATGAAAACTATGGTAATTTGGAAATAAGATTCTGTTAATTGCTGAAAAATTCTGATGTGTCAAAGAGAGGGGGATAAATGTTTTTTCCCCTCTAGGAATTTATAAATGGTCACCTGGCAGTCTTAAAATCACTGTGGTCCTTTTTTTTTTTTTTTGACAGAACTACCTTTTCTACTTCGCAGGTAAAGTTTCTTCGAAGTCTGAGCATGCACAAGAGATTGGGTATGTGGGCGGAGTATAGAAAGTCTGTTGTAGAAGCAGACTTTTGTTAGGTTCTGCCCATGCCAATTGGAATTGGATGTTATGCTGAGAGAATTTCCCTTATTTTAGTGTCTTCAGCATCCCTTCCACATTCAAAATCAGTTCTGGAGTGTTGAGGGGCTTTCTACAGCAGATTTTGGACACATGGGAAACTTTAGGGCAGTTTTTTTCAAACTTTCCAATTTCAAGGTGTGTGGAATTCAGCTCCCAAAATTCCCTTGCTAGCATGCAACCATGGTGATTCTGAATTTGTAGCAGATTTTCTGTTAATTCCATATTAACAGTAAAATGTTAAACTTTCAAGACTTAACAGACTTCAGGTAAAAAAGAGCATTAGAGCGATGTTTTTTCTAAATTCGGTTTAGAAATTCCCCTTGAATAATTTAGGGAACATACCTGTTGAATTGATTATCAGTTGTTTAAAGTAGCTGAGGAAATGAAGAAAACCTACAGACATTTATCTCCATATATTTGAATCATTGTTTTCCAATGGATAAATTAATGCTCACAACTACAACACATTCACAGATGTGTCAGAGGAGGAAAGGTCATTAAAATGTTGCAAATAAAATCCATGACGTTTACATGAGCCATTTTTTATTAAGAGTTATGAATATCATTATATATTTTGCAGCACAAGTATTTCAGCTGTTCATCGTGGACCATTTTACAGTGTATGCCATATCTCATTTCAGGAATGCTAGGAAAGATTATATCAATGCCAAATATATTGAAAGAAAATATGCAAGGAAAAAATACACTGACAATGTGACCAAGCTACAAAACCTTTGTGAAGCAGTCAGAGCAAGAGACATTTTTGGACTCGTTCAAGTGTATGCTGACGGGGTGGATCTAACCGAGAAAATTCCATTAGCAAATGGTCATGTATGTACAAAAATCTTCTGTTAATCACGTTTTGAACACAAATGCTCTATTTGTAGAAATTACATCAAAAGAAGCAAAGAAGCAATGGATGGAAACTATGGTAATCAAGGAAAGAACCAACTTAGAACTAAGGAGAAATTTCCTGACAGTTAGAACAATGAATCAGTAGAACGGCTTGCATCCAGAAGTTGTAAATGCTCCAAAACTGGAAGTTTTTAAGAAGAGATGAGGCAACCATTTGTCTGAAATGGTATAGGGTTTCCTGCCTAAGCAGGGGGTTGGACTAGAAGATCTCCAAGGTCCCTTTCAACTCTGTTATTGTGTTAGGTGTTTCTAATTTTGCAAACATACCGTATATACTCGAGTATAATCCGACCCGAGTATAAACCGAGGTCCTAATTTTACCCAGAAAACCTGGGTAAAATTATTGACCAGAGTATA
>JANHJO010006926.1:24089-41081 GCA_032468235.1 Pseudoxyrhopus heterurus | reverse complement strand
CGATTTTGGGCTCCCCAAAAGCCTTGGGAAAGTGTGAATCGAGGTTCCAGAGGTTCGAGGTAAATAGGTAGATGGTGGATAAATCTAAACCTATTCCAAGACCTCCTCAGGACTCCAGCATTATAACGCTCCGAATCGAGCCGGAGCCGGAGCTCCTGCCTCGAGCTGCTCAACCGCCGCCATCTTGGTTAAGCACCTCTCAGGGAGGTTAGTATATTAACCAGCCATGAAATTAACATCCTGTGTCTTAAATTAATCAGGTTTCTGTTAGTTTAGCTTTCAGTGTATGATTTTCCAGACGGACAGCCATGACAGTCTCTTGCAGTGAAAACAGTGAAGAATTTTGAAGAACTTGTTACTGAATGCATGCACTCTGCATACTTTGTCCATACTAATATAGTGAATTGCAGGTAGCTATACCCATAAGTGGGTCTATTCAAATGAGACAACTAAACACTTCTATAATGCGTCCAACACCTAAGACCGTGTATAATTAGCTTTTTACAATTCAATTCCTTCCATGTATATGCAAAAATATTCTTATTTCATTGAATTGGATTTAATTCCAGAAAAGTATATTTAGAATTGTAGCCTGAGTCTTGAGCCTTAATTTTTGATATAAAAGGATCATGATTTCTCTCTCTCTGTTTTTTTAAAATAAAACATCTTTTAAAGCATTATGTTATTTGTGGGGGGGGGGGGACTCGTTTCAATCATTCCAGCATTCATCATCCGAATACTACTGTCCATGCATTTTTGTAGACATCCTCTCTTCAGCACCTCCAGCTGCAAAGGCAGCCTGTGGTTTTGAAGCTTTGAACCAGCAGTCAAAACAACCGGCTATACCACAGGCCAAACCTGCTCCGCCACCACTTCCTCCACAGCCTCCAAGTCGAATATCTCAGAAAAAGCCTCTTTCTGGGTAATTTGTGAAATGCACATTCTAAAAGTTCTAGTTAAAAAAAGATATGCTCAAACTGTGGCTGAATGATAAGCTGTAATAATGATTTACACTTTCTGCTGAGTGGCTTCTCTTGAAGGTTTTGTCTGTTGATTTAATTCATTCTTAAGTGATGAACAAGAGAAAGTAGAAAAGAGACATTGCCAGGATAGGCTTCAGAGTATGGAGGGCGGAGGTGGGTAAACTTTAATAAGAAAGTCTTAGTCTAGATATCACCTATTATTGCCATGAAAAAAAAACATCAGACTTGAACTGAAGTCATGCTTGAGAATATCTGTGGTGTAATATTTATTTTTATGTAAATTCCTGTGGTCTCAGTCTTGTGAGGTTCACTGGAGACAATCAGAAGTATTGTTAGAAATACTGTAAAAAAGGGGTTTAGGCTGACCAGAATTTTCTTTTGTTGCCTCTGGTTTCTGTTACTTGTTCAGTTAAACAAAGAAGTGTAGCTTGGAAAACAAAATTGCATCTCTCCATGTGACATGCTTTCTCCAAAACTTCCATTTCATAGTTTGAATTGGAAGTTTTGGAGTAAAAAGCTAGTGAAAACTAGTGCTACCTGTAAGCTTTGCAGAAACCTTCTTTAGCCTAAGGCTTCTCCAGGCGTGGCAACTTGAATTTCTAGAATTCTTATCGGTAGAATGACAATTTATGAACATTCTGGCTGTTATTGTTATAATTTGTCAGATATTTATTTTGAGGAGATATTTAAGATGTGGTTGAACATTGGTCAACATGTTCAAAAGTGCAGTACAGAATAGCAGGCTGAATATTGTTTCAGAAAAGAAATGGGATGTGACGGGCTAAACGGGAAGCAATGATAAGAGAATAACCTTTGCTTCCCTTCTAAATAGGACTGACAAGTCATCCAACTTAACTAACAAGAATAAGGGCCCTGGATCTCTGCAGTCTTGCGGTAATTATTTTTAAAAAATTATCTTGTTAATTTCTACTTCTTTAGAACTAACCAACATGCTTATTTCATATCTAACAAAAGGTACATGAGTACATGAGCTGACTTCACAATGTGGGTTTTGTGCTGTGCTTTATGCATAGAAGGGTTCACTACAACAACCAAACAACATTTTTTCCCCATCAGTCCAACTACATTTTTGGAGGCAGTGACTAATTTCCCCAGCATTTTCTAGGCAGTTGTGAAAAATGAATTGCAGACAAGATGAATATAATGATTTTGCTAACAAGGGATTTGAGCAAGATGTAGGTGCCATTCCCTATATTTTTTAATTATTATTAGTACATGCTGAATTGCATCCTTGGTTCCAGAGATATAGTTAGAGGCTTTTTAATGTGAGACATGATGACTATTTTTATAGCACTACAAAAACTGGCTTGGTTAACAAGAGTAATGACATGAGAAATTATCTAAGAATAGAGTGATATCTGTTATTTTAAAGTTGGCATTAATTTTTTGTTTGTTTAATAACAGTTGAGTCTTCCTCTGCATCTGAGACTGCTGGATCTCAAATTACCCCTACTACCAATATATCAGTGCCAATCCAACCTCCAGCACCAATGCCAAGAAAGTCACAAATAGTAAGTAGCAAAGCATGTCATTCTCTTAAAAGGTTGCAGTTGGCAACTCTCCATGCTGAAACTTAAAGACATTGTACAGGATCTTAATTTCTTCAGAATCCATTGGTCCTCTTTGTTGTCTGTTGAATTCAGATACATTCAGTTTGACCAAGAAACAAACAAGAAGGTATGTTTGACTTTTTATGTATCCCTCACTTTGGAAGAACTTTTGCTTGAAATCACATGGAGGACTGAGACTATTCCAAGAAAAAATATTTGTATGTTGCAAATATAGCTAACGAGCTGTGAA
Organism: Pseudoxyrhopus heterurus; assembly: GCA_032468235.1. Taxonomy (NCBI): domain Eukaryota; kingdom Metazoa; phylum Chordata; class Lepidosauria; order Squamata; genus Pseudoxyrhopus; species Pseudoxyrhopus heterurus. The sequence goes on along the minus strand of JANHJO010006926.1, from coordinate 38,277 downwards.
ACTCTATTTATTCCAAGTAGCTTCTTTGAGCTGGGAGCTAATTATAAATAATAAATTATAGCTAGAAATTTCAATAATACAGCTGTGTTGTATATCTATTCTGTTGTAACTGCAAGAGACAAAATACTGCATAGGGTAATAATCTCTCTACCCATCCAATGAGATCCCCCAGGAAGGGCTTGCTCTAGGTCCTTTTTATAAAATTGCATCATTTGCCAGGATCAAAAATATGAGTCTTCTCTATTATAACTCCTGCTCTTTGGACCTGCATATCCCTAGAGATTCCATCCCATTCATCTTCCATAAGGATTTGAAGATGTAGCTTTTCTCCTTGGGCAACTGTACCAGCCTGCTAAATAGGTTCTTTTGTAATGATTAGAACATTGAATAATTGTGGGTTGCCCTTGGTTATGTCATGCACTCCATGATTCACTTAACAACTGTGGCAAGAAAGGTCGTAAAATGGGGCAAAACTCACTTAACAATGTCTTGCTTAGTGACAGAAATTTTGGGCTCAATTGTGGTTGTAAGTCAAGGACTACCTGTATAGCAGAGGGTGTCATTTCAATTAACTGATGCCCCTTCAGAAAAGCAAACAAAATAGTTAACTCACTGAAATAACATTCAGTGAAAGGTCCGGAATTTGAATAGCTTATCAGAAGAATATCTTTTTACATATTTCATATATAAGCTTTACCTACAAAGAGCAATGTCTTGCTTCTCAGAAATTGAAGTGGTGGCTGTTGACTTTAACCACTGTTCTGATTTTGAAACGATCGTGGTTATGACGGAATGCTATCTGAGAACGGTATTGATCCAATGTGTGACCTTTGCTAGTGAGAAAAGTTGTATTAGAAGGCAAATGTACTGAAGAATATAAGTAGGGAAAAGTAATACATTAAATGTCATGCTTGAGTGATAGTCCCAGGTTTACTCAGCTACCCAGATAAATCTTAGAAAATTGACCTGAAACTCTTGAGAACTGTTGCTAACCAATATAGATAACATTCAACTTACACAGACAAGTAACCTGTTTTGGTTTAAGGCTTTTTCCGGTGGTCTGCTACTTCTGTCTATTTGAGAAGACACACTGTTTGTAGCCTATTTCTGTGGCGTCTGCCCTATGTTTTCAATGCCAGGTTCCTTTTATCTCTCTTTCTCTCTGTTTATTACAGTCAAAAACAAAGCCCAAAAGAGTAAAAGCAATCTATAACTGTGTAGCAGATAATCCCGATGAGCTAACATTTTCAGAAGGTGACATCATCATAGTTGATGGGGAGGAAGATCAGGAGTGGTGGGTAAGTATTTTTGTACTCAGCTGAGGTAAATAAGTGACCTAAACTTTCTGGTTTGCTGTCTGCAGTTATAAAAATAAAGCAATGATCAACAGAATGGACTTCCCGGATGAAGCAGTCTGTTTCAGAAGTATCTACTAAATGAAATATGTGAACTTTAAGTTCTTTCTCATTTGAACTGGAGAATTTTTTTTATTCCTTCCTTTTGTACAGAATTCATATCTGGATAAATCAGGAGCAGGGTAACGTTTGCCCTCTTGCCCTCCCCAGCCAGCCCAATCCTGCTGTCCCCAGAATTCAGTGAAGTTACCACTTAGGAACATTTATTTCAAGGTGCTGAGAGCACTTCTAGTGACGGCTCCTAAAGGCTCTTCTTGCTCTCTTGGTGGAACGTGGAAAGGAAGTTCCTGGTTAGCCAGTTCCACATTAGGTTCACTTTGCAGGGCTGTTTCTTAAAGAGTTGGGAGAAGGTTGCAAAATAGGGAGCCGCTCCCCCTCGTCCTCTGCCACCTAAGCTCTCCTTCATGCTCAGGCAAGAAAATTGGATCTTTGCCAGGGGAAACAGTATGCACATAGGTTAGCTGAGTGAAAAGCTGAATGGTGAGATTGACACAGTGTGCAAGTCTGGACTAAAATGGAGTTCCGTCACTTGTAGCTCAGCATGTAGAAGTGAACCCAGCCATTGTCCTAGCACGTCATGTAAACCAGCCGTCGCATGTTGATTTGGGCATAGGTTATATGTACATGGTAATCTTGTTTTGTTATTCTGCCAATGATAGCGGCATGCTCAAAGCAGGGAAGAGTTGAAGCTGCGCATAATTTGTTTTCACCTAATTTATGCCAGAAATATTGCAGAAAGGCTAGTGCCATTCCCCTCCCCCCCCAAAAAAAATTCACTTATATGATTTTACTGAGAATATAGTGAAGATCGGAGTTTAATCTAAACCTCCTTTTGGGGGAATTGTTTTAATTCAGGATCAGTTTCCTTTTAGGTCAATATGATGTGTCTTGTAGTATTGAAGAAGGGAAATTTCATTGGCTGTATTCACCCAAAATAATTAACCCTTTCTACCATGCAGTAAAATTTCCCCATCAGTATTTCTGGTCCTACATAATTACAGTTCCTGGGTGAAATCTCAGAGTTTTGGAGACAGAGTCCCAAAAGAGCAAGAAAATGTTTAGATGAAAATTTATTTTACAAAATCAATGTATAAATAATAAACAATTATATATGGCTAAAAAGAACAGAGAATATTTTAAACTTGTTTTATTAGTTGTCCTCATATTGAATTCATAACTACTCTAAAATATTTTCTCTTTTTCAGATCGGGCATATTGATGGAGATCCTAATCGGAAAGGTGCTTTCCCTGTATCATTTGTGCACTTTATTGTTGATTAAACAGCTCCCTGCAAGTGGAAAGTTTCCCTTTCTAGATTTCATTGGGACTCCCTGTTCTTCATCAAATGCCTCACTGGGATACTTCAAAATAACATAGTTGAATCTTCATTATTGCAGTTGTTGAAATTATTTTCCATGGGACCTTTATAACAACAGAGCCACTCAAAAATGTTTGTGATGATTGCCAAAAGCTGCAAAAACACCAGAGCCCAAATCCATGACAATGTGAAAGGCATATTAAGAAAGCTAGAAGATTAATCTCTTGACTGCACTAATGCGTTACATTTTAGTGCCAATATCAGGCCTACAATAAGTATTTAACTTTTGTGGTGAGTATGGCTTTTGAGATCAGTCTCGGGACTGTAAGTAAACTGAAAATTGAAATTTCATTTTAAAGAATGACAGTTTCTTTTGGTTTTATTTAGTACATTTAAACACTTTGAGAAAAATAAGAACCCCCCCTCAGTTGTGACATGGTGGAGTTTCTTCTTATCCATGCCCGCAGCCATCCACAAATGTTCATTGATCGGAGAAGTAGGATGGGGGTGGAGAAGTCTTTTGCCGAAGACTTCTAAATAGCAATCTCAATCATTTTTTTTTTTAAATGCATGGATGGAAAGGACTGAAAGTGATAGAAACCCAGCCCTATTTAATGTCCTAAATAATAATCTAACCACATTTGAGGAAACCTGTGTAAGTACACATTCACACAGCATGCATTTTTGTTACAGAAAAACAAATCTAGAATCCCCAGATAAGATACCTAAGGATTAGGTGTTGTAAGAAAATCCATGTCTCCGAACAGTAGAATCCTTTTCTCCTGTTGAAAAAAGGGTTATGGATGCACAGGGACAAAACATCACTACACCCAAGCGGTGATGAATATGTGCTTGAAAATCACTCTGCATTAGGCAGCATCATTGGCAGGCGTGAAACATTTGAGTCCAATGAAAAGGTCAAAACCTGTTGCACAGCAACAGTTAAAATAGTTTGGGATCTAATAACCTAGTCCAATTTCCCATTGGTTCAATAGCCTATGTTTCCTTATGATGGCTTGTACTGGCACAAATGGAGATCCGAGTACTTGGTAAATAATATTTAAGATTTTATACCTTTGTAATACAAAGGAAGAAATTAGGAATATTTATCAGGTTTATGAGGAAAAGAAAGAAGGTATTATTCTCCCTGCCAATCTCCCCTTGTGCATGAAGTCATGAGAAAAGCTTTTAAGATAAAGCAGTCCAAGAAAAAAAATTGCACATGGCCCTTGTATGTATCTCAGTGGAAGACTGCTTCCTTGGAGCAGCAAACATAAGTAATATGCATAGATATTCATGACGATGCTTGGTTAGGAATGTCCTCAGTTGCATTAAAGAAATATTTTAGTAATTTGATGTGTAGATATTTTAAAACCTGAAATCTGATTACCTCGTTTTATAAGTATGAGGTCATAGTTTTCTATACTAAATATGCAGTTAATATTTTATGCCATACACTAATTACCCTCGAGGTAAGGGGGGGGAGGGGGAAACCAGGATTATACTGCTGATAAATTTAAATGGGAAAGTTTATGAAATATTACTTACAGTCCTTTTCTTTGAAAACAAGTTGTAAAGCACATAGTGGTATGTTCATACTGAGATTGCTATGGTTAACAGTGTCATAGTCACTGATCCAAACGGCCCTGTGCTAAGGTACATACCGCTGTCTGCCAAGCAGCTCAGTCTGTTTGTGGACTTGCATTGTGTACTGAAATATATCCTAGAACATGGTAGTAAACACTGTTAATAATTGTGAATAGATTTCATAATTCAAAATGAATAGACTCTTACAGAACATAGCTATGTCCTTTTAATGTTTGTATATTGTGATATTGTAACAGTTTTTATTTTGCATATGCTACCTAAAATGTGCACTGGTAGCATAGAATTAGAATATCAATGTCCAGGTCACATTGGCTTTGATCACAAGTTTTGTGACTATTGTATCTCTAGATTTATCAAGAGAACTTTGAATTTCTGACACAGAAATTATGTATATATTGGCTAGTGGAAGTGGAAACAGATGGGTGAAGGACCCTTTGGTATATTTATATTGGATGGGGGGAAATGCTGGATCTCGATATTTCTGTTGCCTTCCTGAAGTGGTACATTTGAGGCAATTTGTCAGATGTATTGATGCAAAAGTTGGCTGATATTAAGAACAATATGAGTGGTTGCAGTGTGATGGAGGAGCAAACTGGAATATTTTCAAGCTAGTTTTGTTGTATGTTTTAAAGCTAAGTCTGCATATTCAAAGTTCCCATTGAAATATATATGTATATTAGGAGAATAGTTGGCCACTACACATTTATTCAGAGGCTGATAATTCAGTTGGGTTTCAACTCTTCGTTTATATGCCTGGCAAATGCAAGGAAATAATTTGTCACATTATTTTGCACATTACTTACAGTGTTTAACACAGAATCTTTCAACAACTATGTGCAAAATAGCCTTTTGAAGCTTCTTTGAGCCTCAGATTTCACACTGGGTAGGATCCAATGAACTGTACTAGATACATACTCCAAGATGCTTGGACTAAAATGGTTTTCCAATGCCAAAACTTCTTTTGAAACCAAGGATATCATCAAATATAGAATCTATATTACATGTAGCTGTCAGACAAACAAAAAATACATTTAGGAAATTTGCCTAAGGATATGATTAATCTGAAGAAAATGGCTGGAGTCAATTTGAAAGTTTCAGATAATCCTGAAAAACACTTGATTATGGCTACTAGACAATCTTAAACGAGTATTTTCTCACACTACATCAGTATGATAGGCTTGTAAGAAACATCTCAAAATACTGTTTCTGTGTCATGTAACATTAACTCATAACTGGTCAAATAATCTGGGTTTTTTTTAAAAAATACACTGAACTCTGTAAAGTCATTCAGACTTCATGACAACAGAGATGGCCATATTCAACAGTTACCAAGCACATACGATTACTGTGTTAACCATTTTTAAAGGAGCATAAGACACTTAAAATGCAGTTCAGAATGCTATTTGAGATGTATAATTTTTAATGTGATGGTTTTGATTGTTTAGTTGCAGAGCAACTGTATACATTGTATAACCTAAGACCATTTCTTATTTTTAGTGTCTAGAGGCAGTGATTTATAATTGGAGCATGATTAATTTTACTTACGTTAAATCAGTCATTAGACTGAAAAAATAAACTACTTTAAGCCTCATATTGACTCTTTGTGTTTATGTGAAAAATATCCTTAACAACTGAGAGTTCTGGAATGGAAGAGAGATACTCCAAATCTTGAGAATTCGTAAATCTAATAATATATGTAGCCTTTCTAACTCTGATCTTACATGATGTGCTTCTGTTTTCTTAACAGTCAAATATATACAGAATTAAGGCAATTTAAAAAGTGCAATGAATAGACTAGGGATGTCAAACTCAAGGCACATGGGCCAAATTTGGTCCGCAGGATGCTTAGATCTGGCCCATGGGGCCGCCCTGAAACAACGGACCAGCCCACGGTGTCTCTGCCAATGAAAATGGAGCCTCGGGAGGGTCACCCACGACCTCCCTGAGCTTCATTTTTGCTGGCAGAGAGCTGCAGGAGGCCATCACAGCCGAAACCGGAGCCTTGATGAGTGACGTTGAGCTGGCCACACCCACCCAGCCCCCCTTCCGAGGTCAAACACAACCCTGATGCGGCCCTCAATGAAATGAATTTGATACCCCTGGAATAGACAGAAGGTATTTCATTAAAAAAAAATTCATATTTATGAAATGTTAAAGTAGTATAATTTAGCAGAGACTTCCACATAAGAGAACATTCGGTGGATTTTTGGTCCCATTGTTTAATAACAGTAATGACAAAATTATATATAGTTTAAACATATCAAAATAATTTAAAAAATATTCTGGAGCAGATATGAACTTTTTTTCTCCAGGTGTTGAAGTCATAGGAAGAAGAACTTCTTTTTCAGGATGACGTATCGATACGGTATTCAGGACTTTTCAGATGTTAAAACTGAGTCAAAGGCTGTGGAGAGCACTTTACAAATAGCTTGTGCTTGTTCCTGCATTTTAGAAGATAAGAAGCTGTTTTTACCAGCATACAAAACATTTTACAGTACCACTTACAGGATGTTCCTCTGCTTCAGCTTCCAGTTGACAAATGCTTACCACATATAATAGTGGCTGCAAGAATGTAACTTGTGGATATAAAAGAACAGAATTGATTTAATAGCCAACAGCTCTTTATTAATAGACAGTCCTTGACTTATAATCATTTGTTTAGTGGCTGAAATCATGACGGTGCTGAAAAAAGTAAGTTACAACCAGCACTTGCACTTAAACCATCATAATGCTCCCTATGGTCGTGAGATCAAAATTTGGGTGCTTGGCATTCGGCATGTAGCAGCATTCGCGGGGTGGGGGGTGTTCATATGATTGCCATTTGTGACCCAGGCAGCTTCTGACAAGCAAAGCCAATGGGGAAAGCCAAATTTATTTAACAACCATAGCAAAAAGAAAAAAAAAGTGGCAAAATCTGGTGCAACTGCCTCGCTTACAGATAGCTTCCAGTCCCCATTGTTGTTAAGTTGAGGAATATCTATAGAAGGTCAGCACAGGTTATAATGGCTCTACTGTTTTTTTTTTACTACTAGTCTAGGAGTGGGGTGGTATATCTCTCCAAGTGATATGAACGACAGATAGTCCTCAACTTACAACCACAATTGAGCCCAAATTTTTTTGTTGTTAAGTGAGAAATTTGTTAAGTGGGTTTTGCCCCATTTTACGACTTTTCTTGCCACATTTGTTAAGTGAATCACAGCAGTCATTAAATTAGTAACACGGGTGTTAAGAGAATCTGGTTTCCCCATTGACTTTGCTGGTCAGAAGGTCACAAAAGGGGATCCCATGACCCCGACCCACTGCAATTGTCATAAATGTGAGTCAGTGTCAAGCATCCAAATGTAAATCACGTGACCATGGGGATGCTACAATGGTCATAAGTGTGAAAAATGGTCATGAGTCACTTTTTTCAGTGCCGTTGTAACTTTGAACGGTCACTAAATGAACTGTTGTAAGTCGAGGACTACCTGTACAACCGCTATGTATGTACTTTCCATTAGCTCTGCTGGCTGGGACAGAGAACAGTTGGCATCAAGGCTACTTACTCCTGTCACAATCCTGTATACCTTTATATGGTACCCCAACATCTTAAACCAATTCTGCCACATTTTGGACTAATACATATATTGGGGGGAAATGCATAGGGATTGGCCCAATACACGTTAAATAGTATCTTGCCAAGAATGTGTGGTAGGTGGCTTTTTAAATACACACAAATCTTACCAAACTATTGCACTGGTAAATCCAAAGATTATATTCTTCGGCATTTGAATCTGTTGTCTTCAAAGCCAGTAAACTCTTCCCTGCTCCTAAGCCATCATCATAGCAGACCATCCGGACGATTAGGTAGAGTGCATGTCTATGCAAAACATCCTGAAAGTTCTACTAATTAATTTAAATTATCATGAAAGAGAAAAAAAAAAGACACCATATCACCAATACTTCCAAATCCTCAAAGCTAGCCTTTGGAAAGAGACTGTTCTACACCATATTTACTGAAATTATTATTATGAAGAGTTATTCATAGACTACCAAAATCTAATTTCCTGTATCAGTAAGCTAGTGATGACAAGTTTAGGAGCCTAGATGAATGTTGTAATGAAGACAACCAACACTGAAATGTACGGTGCATCTGTTTAACAATAAATAATGAGAGAAAATAACAAACATTAGCTAACATCCATCTCTCTTGAGAAAAGAAATTCCTTTTATCCAGGGATAGATGAAAGGAGATGAAAACTCTCAATGCAGGAATTACTTTTGGAAGGAAATAATTGTTTTTCTTTAGGGATAAATCACTCACTAAATTTCCTTTGGAAATTCCAGCCACACATCACCTGTCTCAAGACCAGACTATGCCTAAGCAACAAATTCAGCTGGTTGACTGGGCTACTTGAACCAGCTACTAGTGTTGGTTCGCTATCCAGAGAACCAGCAATAACTTCCAACATGTTCAAATTTCCCTAGGTGGTGGGGAAATCCTAAAGAGAAAGCCAAAAACAAAACTCAACCCAGGGACAGGAAATCTCTTGGGGAGAAGAACAATAGAAAACTGGACATTGGCCGATAGAGTGAACAGAATATTCTGAAAGGAATGGATTCTCATTCCGTTGCAACATACGTAGTCCGTGCAACATTTTGCAACAAGGCAGACTCCATTTTTACAAACCCCAGGGACTCAAATATGCAATCGTGTTTGGAACAAGATTCCAATAACACCTTTTCTGTATTAAACCAGATGTAGATGATCCTTTTCAGCCAAACGGTTTTTACTGAAAATACATTGAACTTCATGGGGTAAAGGTAGGCTACAAGTCGGTAGATCTAAAAAAACTGGGTCATTTCTGAATGGAATTTAAAGTAGAAATGGAGCCTTTTTGCCCCTTGGAGGTTTTATGCACTCATTTCAATTCTTGTTTTAATAAACTTTAGTTACTTCTTGAAAAGGATATTCAAAAGGTCAGCAACACAAGCTAAAATGAAGCGTGTGGCCTAATATGCAAGCCACAGAATGTCATCCCTGCTTCATCAAGCTTAACTATTGTAGAATCACCCAGAGGAAGGAGAAAAGAATTTATATTGCTCCTAGAATCATGTCAATTGCATCTTTTAAAACCATTCATTACTTACATACTGGTCCAATGATGTGACTTTAATACCATATTTGGAAACTCCCATGATAAATTCTTCTTCTCCAGGAACAAAAGGCAGCTTTCCATCTTGCTTTGGAAAAAAATAAAAATGGTATTCTGACATGAAAACATAAATGGCAAGTTGCTCAACCGAAGAAAAATTAATCGGTAAGATTTTAGAATGCGCTGAGTTAGATAGGCTAACGTTGGCTATGAAAGATAAAGAGGAAAATAAATTTTATAGCTGCTGGGATCCTTGGTATCGATGGCTTGAAAGAAGGAGGATACATAGTAGTAAATAAGAATGTGATAAAGAAAGGTGTTAAATATAAATATAATTTAGAAGATATGTAAATAAGATAGCATTTAAAATTAATAAGGGTTTCTTTTTTGATATACGCTCAACTTGTATATATGTAACTGAATAGGATTTTACAGGATTTTCAATGTATTAGTAGTATGTCTTGTTTAGTTTTTGTTCCCTTGTATTTGTGTTTGTGTATGTTTTTAAAGAAAATCAATAAAGATTTATATTAAAAAATAAATAAATGGCAAGTTGCTCTATTTGGATTAGAGAAATACACATAGACTTGTAACTGTTTACTGTTAAAAGGATTTCTTATACTATGTTTTTTTCCTTTGTCCTATTTCTGTGTTTTGTCAAAGCATTTTTTGTTAGTAATTGAAAAGCATGTCGTATCTAAGTTCTTGAGATAGCTGGCAAGCCAAGTGCTTTACATAAGCTAAGTCCAATGTAGCTTAACTGCTTTTGCCTTGAAGTACTATAAGAATCATGTCATTATGTGTGTGAATTTTAGTTCATGGTTTATTCATGCAAATCCATTCATTTCATTTTAAAAACCATGATTAAGTAACTTAGCTAAAATAGACAACCTTTACCTGTGCCACATCTATATAATTAATCAAATCCAGGGGTCCCTCTAAAGCCTTGCTTTCCTCAAGATTCAGTTTTTCAATGGCACCAACATATTTCACTCGAAATTCAGCACAAGTATCTGAATTGCTGTTACTTTGGCCTATAAAGAAACACATTTAAACACACATCTAAGTCATTTTAGTTGTTAACAAGCTACTTAGGACATTAAAATGGACTCAGATTCTCACATAACTGAACTAATACATAATACCATAGGCACCATAATGTTCTCAAAACTGCTGGTTTTAATATTGGAAAAGTCCATAGGAGAGAAAGTACTTAACCCTTTATTTATCTCTACACCTTGGGTGTCAAACTCACAGCATCACGTTGCCATTACGTGACATATTGTGACATTTTTTCCCCTTTGCGGAGCTGGGGGTGTGTGGCCTGCATGTGACTCATCTGGCCTGTGGGCCGCCAGTTTGACACCCCTGCTACACGAAACAAGTCACCTTTAAGCATTATTTTCACATCACAGGGGTGTCAAACTCAAGGCCTGCGGGGTGCTTAAATCTGGCCCGTGGGGCTGGCCTGGAAATATCAAAGGACTGCCTCACGAGGTCCCCGCATGGCCCGTTTTCAGCCTCCTCAGCCTCTAGCAAATCTCTGCTGGCCAGAAACTGGCCTCATGGGGGCCTTGCTGGGCCTCTGCATGGCCCGTTTTCAGCTTGGAGAGTGCTGTAGGAGGCCATGGAAGCCGCATTTTGGCCAGCAAAGTGCTGCAGGAGGCCGGCCGTCCCATCTTCCCCCCCTGCTCCCCTCCCGGTTGACCTAAGGAGAACTACAATACTGATGCGGCCCTCAAAGAAATCCAGTTCAACACCCCTGCATTATCCCTTTAAAAGCATGACAGATGAGCTTTGTAGCCTGTTTAGTTCAGTATCTTATTCAGTTTAGAACAGGCCCGTTGTTAGATCCGGTGGGCCGGATATGTCATGTGCAGGCCATGCTCACCTGGCTCCGCAAAGGAAGAAAACGTCAATCCAGCCCATGACACAATCATGTTTGACACCCGTGGTCTAGAACTTAAAAGATCCAAACTTAAAACTCCAGCCTCTGCTTGAAGATGTCTAATGAGAAAAATACTCTCACCACATTCTCAAATTAGTTTCATTGTCAAAGTATATTTTTCTCAAGGGGTTTAGCATAATAATAATAAAACTGAAAGCTACAGTGGGAAATCTTTACCCATTTCTGTGGAGCACCCCCCCAGTTAAACCATGGTTCCCGCCTGCAATCTGTTCCCAGACTACGGGCGTGAACCAAAATGATCACATTCTGAAGTGACCCTCACTGCGCATGCGCAGACCTTCTGCACAGGCGCAGAAGGGAAAACGACATGGAAAGGAATCTTTTCACGCCGTTTTTTTGTTCGCCAACCGAGTTTTGAGTCAGGAATCGATTCAAAACTTGGCTGGCTTTTTTGTTTGTCTTGTGAATTGGTCACGAATGGAGGCGTTCGCGAACCGAGGTTCCACTGTATTCTGGAAATATTCTGTCTTTTCACGAATCAAGGCTGAATAAACCCAGTTTTTTTAGAGGTCTCCCTTCAAGACTAATCTTCCATATTTATTTGATTGTTATGGTTGCCAAATTCATAGAGTTAAGATATCTTAAATTGCTTAGAAACAGAAAAAGAACTAACAAAAAAACAATTATCCTGAAAATAAAAAAATAACAAAGTAACTGAGGTCAATCTCTGCAGATTCCATTCAGTATCTTTAATTTCTGTGAGATTATCCTACACTCTGACCCAATGCCCAAGAGAAGAACCAGGTTTTTAGTGCCTTAAATAAGGCCAGCGTATCCTTGACTGCATTTCTCTTAACCATTATATTCTGCTTCTAAAATGGCTAACATCACACGGAAGCAATTTCATAGTCCTTGTATGCTTACAGGGACCTCCTCAGGACAATGTATCTGAAATCCTCAAAAACCCAGCTGAGAATAAGGATAAAAATATCTGTTTTGAAAAATAATGCCAAATGTAGACATCCCCACATATAATAGCACACTGATTTAAATATTTACTCAGCTACATAGTCTTGTAGATATAACACCTCAACAAGTTTCATACCTGAACTCTTCGTAGAGTCTGTATCCAAACTAGCAACAGTACTAGATCTTGAAAGACCTCCAAGGCTAGAGTCCACTGACTAGATAAGGAAAAAGATGAAGTTATTCTGGTCAGACCTTTTTTTTTTTTTTAGAAAACTGCTGTATTAAATACAAAATGCATTACAACCATAGATGTTCTAATTATTCAAGAGATTATACCTTTTTAATATGGGCTTTTTAACACAAATTTAGCTGGCAAGATGAGATCCTTTTCTTAGGTTCACCAAAACCAAGAAGAAAATAATCAGATCTTGATATTAAAAAGTTGTATCTAATCATCATGGGGTCCAATCACTATTCGTTACAAAAAACACCTAATCAATATTACATGCATTGAGGGGTTTTTTTAATCATTAACACTTGCATAGTGAACTTTCATGTATTATGGAAATGAGCTTAATGAGAACTTCCTCCTCTTAAACCTACAGTAAAACCACCAGGAGGAAATTAAAAGCTTTCACTTCTGTTTTTATTATTTTTAACCCCACTTTTATTTTTATAAATAACTCAAGGCAGCAAACATACTTAATGCTCTTTCCTCCTCCTATGTTCCCTATAACATACCTAAGGCAGAGCTAGAACTCATGGCTCCCACTTTTCATTAACAGAGTTTTGGTTGAGTTCTAAACTAGCATTTACTTTGGTTTACTGGGGGAAAAAAACCAGTTTTATAAAGATGATTTTATTTAAATTTAGTGAACAGTGGCAAAACATAAAAAAAAAATTGTCCAGGTTTACAGATCACATTAAGTAGGATAAATTAAAAACTTGAAATAAAATATCCTGGAAGAAGATAACGGTGATTCCCCCCCCCCCAAAAAAAATCTGGGGTGTCTGCAACAAATCAGGATCGTGGCACATGATATCTGGATTGACATTGATACAAATCCCATCCTTATATACTTGATCTTGATGCCTGATGCAAATACATTGTGTTTTTATTCAGCCCTGCCCTATTCCACCCTGCAGAAGCTGATGTCAGATTCACGTTGCCTATTCCATTACAATGAACATCACCACAGCATTTCCTCAGTCCCCTTTTTCATACTGTAGCAAAATTGTTCTGAAAGAATCCTCACACAATCCAAGCAATATCTCATTCATCATTGATAATCCATTCTCAGCAATTTCTCCATGCCATTAGTATTTAAAAATAGGCAGCTCATCTTAAAATTCAATAGTACTGTACAGAAGAAATACTTTGTCTAGATAACTTGCTTAAGCAAAATCAATCTCTTTAGGAATCATGCCCTTAAGGTGCTGAAACAATACTGTATATTTCATTGCTCAGACACTTCAGAGGTTGGTTGGTTTTATTGGATTTATGTGTTGCCCATCTCTTCTAGAGGCATAGATCTCTACATAACCATCTGAAAGGTATATTCTACCCTAAGTTCACAGAAAGTGTGTTCAACTCTAGCTAACTTCTGAAAAACAGGATCAGGTCCTTATTTTCTTGTATTACTGACTGGGTTGATTGGAGTTGATGGGAGCTGAAAAACAACATCCCTAGAGCAAAAGTGAGCAAGATCTCATCTGGATAACCCATAGGTGGAACAGATGTTTTAAGATATCTTAAGTAAAGGGGGCGTGCATAAGTGCACCAGCGTGCCTACCGTCCCTGTCCTATTGTTACCCCTAATTACTTATATATAAT
>JANHJO010006926.1:11681-23989 GCA_032468235.1 Pseudoxyrhopus heterurus | reverse complement strand
CCCCCCCCCCCTGGTTTAGGCTTTGAAGAATATCCTCCTTCTTAGAATTAACCGGGCAACGTTGTTTGAGAAGCACCGGTAGTGGCTGCAAAGACAGAAAACCTTCCCACTTAATTTCTAAATGTTTTAATCATGATATTACCTTACCTATATATTACCTTCTTTTTTTTCCCTCTTCCTTTTGCTTCTGAACCCCCAAAATCCGCATCCCAGGTAGAAATCCACCCCGTGAAGCCTTGTCCGCCTCACCAGGTGGATGAAACAACAAACCCAATGGAAAGAAACCGACTGGTTCAAACCTTTCTGAGAACAGAAAAAGAGGGAGAAAGGTTCCCTCCCTCCCTTTGTAGGTCTATTCTATAGATCTACAAAGATAACACAAATAAATAAATAAATAAATCGCCTCTTTCTGAGCTCAGATACTTTTTTTACACCCTGCATCGCCTTCAAAGCGCTCCGCGATTACGCGGAACGAATCCTCCACGCCCGGGCGACGAGAAGTACACCAATAACATCTGAGGCCAGAGCAGCCTCGCTTCTCCTCCTCCTTCTTCTTCTCCTTCCGGGTACCACCCATTATACCAGGAAACTTCCGGCCCTTCTCAGCGCTCTCTTTCCCCCTCTGTACGAGCGGCAATAGGATAGTACGCATGCGCTGTTAAAGATAACTTGAGGGAGATGTCGTATTTCCGGTTGCCTTAGGGCAGCGCGCGCGCGCGTGTGTGTGTGTGTGTGTCTCTGTGTGAGAAAGAGAGAGAGAGAGAGGGAAAGAGAAAGTGAAGGGTGGGGGAGGGGTGGCTCAGTGATGTACAACCGCCGGTGAAAGACAAGCCGAGTCCCTCTCCCTCCTGCTCAAGATGTCGGCGAGGAGGAGAACCGAAGCCTTCGTCCCGGCTGAAGAGAGCGACCAGTTGCTGATTCGGCCCTTGTGAGTGACGGCGAAGCTTGGGTCCTCGGAGTTCCGTCCGCGCTCCTCTGCCCCGCGCCCCTTCCCTATTTTTAAACATCTTCTAGGCCAGGGGTCTCCAACCTTGGCCACTTTAAGCCTGGAGGACTTCAACTCCCAAAATTCCCCAGCCAGCTTAAAGTGGCCAAGGTTGGAGACCCGTGTTTTAGCAAGGGTCTTCCATCTTGGCAAGTTTAAGACTTGTGGACTTCAACTCCCAGAATTCCTGAGCTAACGTGACTGGCGGAGGAATTCGGGGTGTTGGAGTCCACAAGTCTTAAAGCTGTCAAGTTTGAAGACCCCTGTTCTAGGCTCTCATGCTTCCTTCCTTGTGGAATCCTGATGTTGCGCTGAGAGTGTTATCAGAAACAGGGTGATTGATTGCTTGCTTGATTGATACCTTCTTGGGGTTGGGTAATCTTTAGAAGTGGGGTGCTTGTCTAATTACGGGGAGTTTTCTGTCATTCTGAGTGAAAATAAAGGGCATCTCTAGATAAGCTGCCTCAGGTTCAGCAGGTGGTAGGCAATGAAGAAATCCCACAGCTGAAGGCCATACTGGGAAATTGAGGGGAAAAAAACAATGGCCTGTGGTATCCTCTCCATACTATTGTCAAGATATCTGCACAAAATTGAACTTGCCATGAAGGATTTTTTTATAGCAATAGCATACAGTATACTTAATAAAACACTATGAAGCAGCTCTAAGCTGCTCTAAGCAGTTTACAGAGTCAGCCTATTGCCCCCAACAGTCTGGGTCCTCATTTTACCCACCTCGGAAGGATGAAAGGGCTGAGTCAATCTTGAGCCTGTCAGGATCGAACTCCTGGCAGTGAGCAGAGTCAGCCTGCAATGCTGCATTCTAACCATCACATCACCATGGCTCCATCTTTATCTTTTAAACAGGGGCTGCTCTTTGACTCTGCATATTTATAGTTAATCTCATTAGTCAGTGCCATCATAACTTTGAATGGTTGCTGAACAAATGGTTAGTAAGCAAAGACTACTTGTACAGGTAGTCCTCGTCTTACAATAGTTCATTTAGTGACCATTCAAAGTTACCACAGCACTAAAAAAATGACATATGACCGCTTTTCACACTTATGACCATTGCAGCATCCCTACGGCCATGTGATCAAAATTCAGACATTTGGCAACCGACTCGTATGTATGACGTTTGCAATGTCCTGGTGTCATGTAATCCCTTTTTGCGACTTTCTGACAAGCAAAGTCAATGGGGAAGCCAGATTCACTTAACAACTGTGTTACTAACTTAACTCCTGCGGTGATTCATTTAACAACTGTGGCAAGAAAAATAGTAAAATGGAGCAAAACTCACAAACAACTGTTGCTTAGCAGCAGAAATTTTGGGCTCAATTGTGATCACAAGTCAAAGACTACCTGTATAATAAACTGGGATTAAGTGGCATTTTGCTTTTGAGTTTGGGCAAATGACTAATAATTATTAGGAAGTAGTTTGGCTCTCAGTATAGATTTACTTGCAACTTTATTTTACATCATATCTTTGCATTGCCTCTAGATCACTTACCAGTCAGAAAATCAGACTATATGCCTCTGAAAGGCTGTGTGCTGCCTGATTGTAGAAGATATTATTGTTGAGATAATTTAAATTCTCTACTATAAAAAATGTTTTCCAAATGGAATGTTAATCTGTCTCAAAATAATTAAAATGCTTACAGAAGCTCCTGCATATCTTTGATTGATGCAGGTATTGAATTGTGCTGCAAAAATCTGGATGACTGGAGAATAAAAAACAAATTTCTCTTTGCTGCCATCTAGTAATGTCTGGATTTTAGCAACCTGGAAACTTATGCAAGAAGGAGGTTTTGAACTAAGTTGTCAACTTTTGTTATATACTGTTCATATTTAGGTTCAGTGGGCTTCAGGTATCGATGGGGGGAGAAGGGTTTGCAGAAATTTTGTTGCACATCTGAGTGAGGCTTCAGAAAGTTGAAAAGTTGTGCAATTGCTGGGATTTGGTGCAGAATATCTGCAAAAAAATAATCCAACCCAAAGCCCCTGATCAATAATTTGGTATTGATCTCCCAAAGCCTGTCTAGTATAGTATGTGGCGCAAACTTCAGGTTACCTCTGTTCCTGGTTTTGGTACTCTATAGCCAAAATTAGATAAAGTTTGATTAATTCTACCATAGTTGTAGTTGAGTGAAAAAGGCAATGTCACGGTGATGTAGTTTAGGTCATTTAAATAAATTTGAGTTAAGCTTAAGAGTTCAGAATTTAAGCCTAATGATTCACAGAGCCAAGGATTCTTTAAATAAGTTATACCATTCTGTCCAAATGAGATTATTGAGTTAAGGTAAAGATCTCATCCTGCTTGAATAGTTACACATGTTTTGTTTATTTTCAATAAATCAATAAGGTTTTTTTTAACTTCCTTTAACGATTTTTACAGAGGTGCTGGGCAGGAAGTAGGAAGATCATGTATTGTTTTGGAATTTAAAGGAAGGAAAATAATGGTAATGTAATTTTTCTGTTACGTTATTTGTAAAATTCTTAATTTTAATTTTCTTGTTATTCAAATGTATGTATGTTCTTAGCCATTAGCAACCTCTGGACAATATTAATAACAATTTTATGTTAAAATAACTTTTAAAAATAAAAGTTTTTATAAAATATATTGCATATGATTATAATTTGTAATAAAATATACTCATATGTCCTTTAATAAAAGTAGCCGCTTATTCTCTTGTGGCTAGATTTCAATAGACCAACTACCTAACGATTTTCTTATACATTTCCATGCACCACATTTGGCTGTAATGCTTTTATGTCGTATAAATTTACTGAGAATATATTATTCAGTGTCCTCACTTAAATATATATTCTGAATCTCCACCCCCCCCCCCCAAATGTATGTATTTTAGGTGGAGAAGTGTAGAATTAACAAGGTATATCCTTGGCTATTTTTATGGTTTTTACCTTGTTAAAATTTCTTTAATAAAAAGTATTAAAAGTCCTTAAATTATCCCATGAATTCCAACCTATATATAATCCCGTCAATCTCTGCATAGACTTATGTCATCTTTAACATTTGGTGGGTTTGGGCAGGAGGGGACTGTCCTAGGGAAAAAAATTGCACTGCCACATTCTTGTTGGCTGTTCAGTAAGAAAATAAATTTTGAGGTATTTATCTTGGCTATTCCATTTTTCTGTTAATTATACAAAGATGAGAATGTTTGAATAATGTTCCATTTTAATGAAATTTCAGTTTAGAGCTATTAATTAGCTTAGACTTTATTTCAATTTTACTTGTAAACCACATTCAGGGCAACAGTGTTAAAATTCATCTCATCTTCATTTCTATTAATGTCATAGAAAATTTCTATCCCAGTTCTATTTTTTTTCTGTAGTGTACTGGACAATTATTTATTATTGTCATATGAAAATAACATGCAAATCCTAAGATTAGAATAATGTTACAAAACATTAAGTATGCAGTATAAGCTTCATTAGTTTGATTTTGATGCCATAGGATTTACATGTATGTATACCTCTAGTGATTGTTAATATTCTTGATTTCAATATGCATTTTCAGCTTGACTGTGGAATCCACCCTGGCTTAGAAGGAATGGATGCTCTTCCTTACATTGATCTTATAGATCCAGCTGAAACTGATCTCCTTCTGATAAGTCAGTAAGTGATGTATGATTTATCTTGTCTTTAACCACTACTATGGCAACTGTTTCTGGATTCAACACAGAAACCATAGCTCCTGGATATGGTTAGACACAAAACTGAACATCTGTTCTTTTTCAAAGCCAAAACCATTGTGATTTTGAAGTTCTGTCAAGCTGTTTTGGGAGGGCTGCTATTTGGCAGAACTAAAACCTGGAACATTCTGGTAGTTCTGGGTTTGGGTCAAATCTAGAGTGGTCTTAAAAGGAGAATAGGGAAAGACTCTCTCTCTTTCGCTCTCTCTCTCTCTCTCTCGTCTTCCCCATCCTGCTGTGTGGCTTGCACTCTTAACTTGTTGCTGGTTGTCTAATCATCTTGCTGTCCCTACCTCCCCTGAATTTCTCCATCCCCTGCCATCATCATTGTTCTTGACTTTAAACATGGCATATTTAACCAACCTATCCACTGTCCGGATCTTCCTAAAGTCTGCTTTTTCTTAATTCTTCTGATAGTGCACATGAAACCAAAGAGTTTGTCTGCAACCACAGCTAAAGGACAGTAGGAATTGGAAAAACTTGAAATGAGAGGGCTGAGGTGGGGCAGAGCAGCTGAATAGGGTGCATTGATGGCCACCAGCTTTCCCAGTCTTCCCAGTGCTTTTCTTTCATTACATTCCCTAGACTGTTACTGCATGTCATTGTCTTTCATCCCAAAATATTACTGCCTGGACCACTTCTCTTTCCGTCTAGAAACAGACCAAAATCAGCCAGAAATGGAGCCTCAGAATTCCTGCCACGTTTTGATATACGTATATTGAATGTTTTTCCCATCCATAGACTTGAAGCTTTGTTCTGTAATGGATTGTACCCTCTCTCTGCCAGTCCCAGTTCTGTAAATGTTGCAAAGCTGATGTGTAGAATGTTTATTGGATTTGCCAGACTGAATTTTTAATGCTGAACAAGGATAGCAGATGTGTTGTCTCATTGTGTTTAAGTATTTTAATAACATAAAGATAAATTTTTTTAAAGTTGTTTGCTGTATTAGCATCTACATCAATTCCCATCCCCTGCCTCCAATTTTTTTATTTTGACTATTTCAGTTTCCATTTGGATCACTGTGGGGCATTGCCATGGTTTCTGCAAAAAACCAGCTTTAAAGGAAGAACTTTCATGACCCATGCTACAAAAGCAATTTATAGATGGCTGCTCTCAGATTATGTCAAAGTCAGGTAAGTCAAACGTTTTTAAAGTGTAAAAAAAAAAAAGACCCCAAAATAATATGAATTTGGACTTTGGATTATGTGAGTATTTTCAAGCCCTACCCTATTATAAAAATAAATCTGAAAATCTGTTGAATAAGATGGTGATCTGCCTTATTGTTTTATTTAGCAATATCTCTGCAGATGACATGTTATACACAGAGACTGACCTGGAAGAAAGCATGGAGAAAATTGAAACAATAAATTTCCATGAAGTAAAAGAGGTGGCTGGCATCAAATTCTGGTGTTACCATGCCGGACATGTTCTGGGAGCAGCCATGTTTATGATTGAAATAGCTGGAGTGAAGGTATTTCCTTAGAACATGGAGAAATCTTCGGACCTCTGTTTGTATTAGTTTGCCATTTCAGAGGAACTAGGTCCTTTGGGGCGGGGGAGAAGGGGGTATTTTCTTTCTCTTACACCAGCAGCTTGGAAGATGAAAGACCCCCGATATAAGCTGTTCCCTTTAGCACTGAAAGGAAAACAATCTAAACAGTCACAGAACACTGTGCTTGAAATTACATCTTGCTATGTCAGATTGGTCCCTTTGTCAAGCATTTACTGTTAATCCACAGTACACTTAATCCACAGAATTAACAGTACACTTTTGGAGATAACTAAGGCAATAAACTAAAAGTCATGGATTATTAGACTGTTGATCTTTTTGTTATTTAATCATATAATTACAGTGCCATTTTACTTCTTTCTTAAAGCTTTTATACACAGGTGACTTCTCAAGGCAAGAAGACAGGCATTTGATGGCAGCTGAAATTCCCAATATTAAGCCTGACATTCTTATCATTGTAAGTTTCTTCTTTTAATATATATTGGTATGTTCATCTATTCAATTAGATACACATACACCCATGTTTTCCTGGATAATTCCCCTGCCATAATGTGGTGTTGACAGCCTCGGTCTTGTGCTCCCTCTTCAGTGACTTGTGTCCATCTTTTTGGTTAGCTAAAGATGAAGTCATATCAGACAATGGGACTTGGCGGTCTCTTGTTTTTGACTCAGTAACATTGATCATTCAAAGGAGCAGCTTGCTCTGAAGACAATCCATTGTTTGCCTAGCAGTGTAGAGTAATTTGTCAATGGTTAACACTTGTGAACATCAGTTCTATTTTATTTTATCGTGATCAACCTGGCTAGAGATTTTTTCACAATGAACTCATAAGAATTGAAGATTGTGATTTTGTTTGTATTTAGTGTTGTAATTCTGCAACTATTTGTCTAGGAATCAACATACGGTACCCACATCCATGAGAAGCGGGAGGAGAGAGAGGCTCGATTCTGTAACACTGTACATGATATTGTAAACAGGGGAGGACGAGGCCTCATTCCTGTATTTGCTTTGGGAAGAGCTCAAGAATTGCTTTTGATTTTGGGTATGTATTTACTGAATACTTCTAACTTAACATATACAAATTGTTTTCTTAACATGTTGTCTGGGTGTCTGGATGTAATAGTGGAGGAAATTGGAATCCTTGACTTTTGAAGGGAAGATAACCTTTGTTATCTTAGGTTCATTCTCCCTGGAACTGCCTTTAAAGATCACCTAACTTGCATATTAACACTGGACAATCCAGTGTTGTCGTATAGCACCAATATTGAGGGAGCTGTGTTGGTTGGCAGTACACTATGTTTCCAGCGTCAATTCAAGATGCTGATGATAATCTTTAAAGTCCAGCGTGGCTAGGAGCCTTGCAATTTTAGAGACTGCCTATAGGTACTTCTGGATAACAATCCCTGCTTCTCAAGATTTGTGACAGGAGACTCACAGGAGCTCCCTTCCTTTAGAACGGCTTCCTAGAAGACAAACCACAACCTTATTTTAAGAAGCTTTTAAAAACATGCCTCTTTCAGGGTACATTTTGAAAAAACTCAGTCAAAATGGGATATGAACCTGAGCTTGAAATAAATCTGGCTATCGTATTTTGATGATGAACTATAAAGCATTATAATTTTTATGGTTTTGTGATGATTCATGCTGAAGAATACAGATAATATAAATGTTACAGTACATTGTGGAACGATACTGGTTTTGCAGATATTTTTTCAGAACTCAAAATATTTTAACAATTTTTAATATTAACATCATGTCTTATATGTCTGTTTAGATGAATACTGGCAAAATCACCCTGAACTACATGATATACCCATATACTATGCTTCTTCCCTGGCAAAGAAATGCATGGCAGTGTATCAGACATACGTCAATGCCATGAATGATAAAATCCGCAAGCAAATCAATATCAACAACCCCTTTGTATTCAAGCATATTAGTAATCTGAAGGTCAGTGTGAATAAGTGTATTGCTACAGAACATGCAAATTGATTCTGAATAAATCTAGTTCTGGTTTATGGTTGGGCTTAATTGCCCTAATCTAGTTATTGATAAATATCTCAAGGGCCTGCAAGTTTGTTAAAAATAGATTGGGAAGCAGATGCTTTCAGAGTTGCCTTCTCCCCTTCTCTGCTCCAGCATAATTTACATTTTGAGATCCTGAGCAATAAGAAACATAGCTCATTAACTGTAACTAATATATTTAGATGAGCTGTGGTGGCACAGTGGTTAGAATGCAGCACTGCAAGCTAATTCTGCTGACTGCAATTTGGCAGTTCGAATCTCACCAGGGTCAAGATTGACTCAGCCTTCCATCCTTCGAGGTGGGTAAAATGAGGACCCAGAGTGTTGTGGGCAATAGGTTGACTCCGTAAACCGCTTAGAGAGGGCTGTATAAGCACTGTGAAGCGGTATATAAGTCTAAGTGCTATTGCTAAGTTCTATTATGAGACAGTTCTGATTTGCAAAAGTTTGGCTATCATTTACCAAATGCAGGATTAGAGTACCTTCTTGAGGTTACAGATATTAGGAACTCTTCCTGTAATTCTTGTGGTCTACTGCAGTGGTCTCCAACCTTTCCGGACCGGCAGCAGGGGAGATGGGTGAGAGGGGATGGTTTCCACAAATGTAGCTTTACGTGCACATGCATTTGCCCACCGCTTGCGCGGCCTGGCTCCAAACCACAAGAGCCAGACCGGAAGCACCTCCTCTTAGCTGTGAGCATTTTAATGATAGGTGTCTTTCTGGGACTTATGGCATGCAGACCCAGCCCAAATATATGGAACCCACAGTCCCTATAAAATCCAATTCTTACAAATGGAAGTACAATACCAGACATTTTTCTTCTCTCTTATCTAGAGCATGGATCATTTTGATGACATTGGCCCCAGTGTGGTAATGGCTTCCCCTGGTATGATGCAGAGTGGCTTATCCAGAGAATTATTTGAGAGCTGGTGCACTGACAAAAGAAATGGAGTCATCATAGCAGGTTATTGTGTGGAAGGAACACTTGCCAAGGTGAGATCTTCTCTCTGTACTATATGGAAGACATTAGTGCTTGAGTACTCTTATTGGTTGTCATGGTTCCAAATAATGAACCCAATCGAATCAGGACTCTGAGGCTTCAGTCAAGCTCAAAAGGCCTTTTATTGAGTACATCATATCAGCACATAGTAAGGTGAAGATAGCTCTAAATAATTCCCATGCTTTAGGGTAATTAAAAGAATAGAAACTTCCCACCCCCTCAGGTGTCTTAGGTCACGTTAACTAATCAGTCCGGTAGCTGCTTCCTCTTCGGTCTCAGCAGATGTTTGTTGTCATGACCTTGGCTCTCACGCTGCTTCTGGTCCATGTTTTGTCTAGCAGTTGAAGGCACCACATTCCAATGCTTTCTGACTCCCCCCCCCCCCATCCACCCAAGAGTGGCAACTGGGAAATGAAACAAAAGTAAGCACGGCCAAAGTCATTTCGAGGATTGACATTGGTGCTTAAAAGACAACCCATACTTAGTTTAGTCAAATAAATTTGGTAGCATGGCAATGCACAATATATATACTATACTTACATTGATATAGATATAGCCTTATTTATTTATGCATTTATTTAATATTAAATGTTTGTTCTTGCTTTACAATTTATGTAACAAATGGTAAAACTTAACTGTGTAGTAGTAAATAATTAGGCATGAAAGATGAGAATATTTGTAGCTTAGGGTTGAACTATGGGGTCCTTGATGCTCTCTGAGCTTGGTTGTTTTCTTACAGATGTTTCATTACCAAACTAAGTGACATCATCAGTGCACTCTAGAGAGCACCAAGGAACCAACAATTAGATATGATTAAGGAGTTCCAAACATTAATTCCTCAATCTGTAAGAAAGCATAAGTCCTAGGAGACTAGACATCTCAAGAACGATTGAATGGCCTGCATAATCTCATACACTCTCGAAAGAGACACACAAAAGCACTATTTGTAGCATCACACAGAGGAATTAGGAGCTCATCCAAGAATGATGATCTCACCTTTGTTGCCAAGCAGTGGCCTATGTCATTGCCTGGTGGTATTCCCATGCACGTACATTTGTATTTAAATTAACTTACATCAAGGGTCTTTGCCCCATGGCAATTGGGTCCAGTGACTCACTGTAATTCGGTGAACAATTTTTTGGATCCTCTCCAGTTATTATAGTAAGTTCTTTGTATGTATTTCCATCAGACCTGGGTATTTTGTAGTGAAAGGCAGAATCCTTGAGATGTTAAATTTGGTAACTTGACCAGACTGGTGTCCAGAATTGTTATGCTAGGCGTTTAAAAGCCATATTCCATATTCTATTTTTCTGTTGTAAATGAAATAATAAAATATGGTTGGAATTTGTGTATTTTCTGCTGTTGCAGCATATCATGTCTGAGCCTGAAGAAATTACAACAATGTCAGGACAGAAGCTACCACTGAAGATGTCTGTGGATTACATTTCTTTCTCCGCTCATACAGATTACCAGCAAACCAGCGAGTTTATTCGGGCACTGAAGCCCCCCCACGTGGTTAGTATGTAACTTCTTTTCAAGACATCGAATAATTATTGATCAGTTCTCTACACAAATTCAAGGCATTTTATTTTAGGTCCTCAATCTAATGTTAGCCTTCTCCTTTCCTGTACAAATTTACCATCAGCCATATGTAATATCATATTTATTGTTCCTATTCGATTGTTTCTCAGAAGTATTATTTTAAAACTGGCTCTTCAAGAAATGTTATCACGCACATTGAGATAATAGCTTGGAAACAAGTTCCAAGGAAGAAACAACAAAAATGCCTGAATGGTATAAGAAAACAATGATATAATGAAGAATCAGATTTTATTTTTTTAAATGAGGGCTCATGTCCCAAAGACATTGTGCATTTCAGCACTTGTCCATCACCACTTTCCTACAGCCTGTTTCACTGGCGAAAAATGGAAGGGCTTTGGGGGACGGTTTTTGTGAAAATCTGAGAGAACTGAGGAACATCCTGCTCACTTTGCACTTTCCTTTCTTATCCGGGGTTAGGGTGCTGAGAGCAGAATGACAGATTAAAGCTAAGAAAAGGTGAGAAAGAATAGTAACGTCTGAGGACCAGGAAGATATAAGTTAGTACAAGGAAAATGGTACAGAAAGCTGTTAAAATCATACTCTGTGTGTAGTAGCTGCTTTCCCTTCTCTTTCTTCCTCCCCTTATCTCAAGAATGACCTTAATTGTGGATGCTTGTATTTGTCATGCAGATATTGGTGCATGGCGAGCAGAATGAAATGGCCAGGCTGAAAGCTGCCTTAATACGTGAATACGAAGATAACGATGAAGTTCACATAGAGGTCCACAATCCTAGAAATACTGAAGCCGTTACTCTAAACTTCAGAGGAGAAAAACTAGCCAAGGTAAGTGCTAATCTTTTCTTTGCTCTAATAAGAATCTTTTCCTGGATCTTTGTTCAATAATGTGAAAGCATTATTTTTCTTATTTAAAATAATATTTAGTCTACTCTTGTTGGATATAGGAATAATAAATTGTATAAACTACTGTGGAAAGAATAGGGCTTTTTTTCCAGTGGTAGAAACACAGGACTGAATGGATGGAGGGTGACAGTAGTAAAATCCAGAGTGTTCAGAATGTTGTGTGACCTATTATAGGGTACAATTGTTAGAAACGTTTTTGTTGTTTGAAGTTGTTATTTACTGACCACAGAGGCATTTGGCCTGATTATATTGAGGCAGAGCATCTTGAGATACACCGTTTTTAAAACAGGGACAAATCTTTGATAAAAGTATAAAAGTGGGAAGTATCACCTGAGATTTTTACAAAGCATCCATTTGTCAGTCAAAAAAATGGAAGAACTTAAAGGATGTTGTATACTTCATTAGCATCACTGTTAAGTATTAAGTGAAGTGTGATTTACTTACAGATGTTTATATATGAGCCTAATAGGGAAACTCGTAGCTAAAATTCTATCTTCAATTGTTTAAATAGAAGTTATATATTCAGTGGTGGGATTCAAATTTTTTTACTACCTACTCTGTGGATGTGGCTTGGTGGCCATGTGACTGGGTGGGCATGGCCATGTGACTGGGTG